>JBBUKS010000008.1:6165847-6177027 GCA_038050645.1 Hedychium gardnerianum | reverse complement strand
ATATTCAATAAAAACATATTAAATACTAGTAAATTTTTGGGAAAAAAAATTCTATATATATATATATATATAATTTAATCGGGTAGGGTATGAGTAGGATTCTAATAGACCCGCCTCTATATCCGATTATCCAATTATTTAATCGGTCCAAAAAAAATTCCTCCATACCCTCCTTCATTCGGGTCGGGTATCGGATCCTCTATCATGTTCGGATGAAATTGCCATCCCTACCCTACATTGCAAGAGTATATTTTCGTGACTTGAACCCGAGACCACAAAATCACACGGAAGCAACTTTACCGTTGCGCTGTCTCCCCTTTTAGTTTGCTATGATAAAATTCATTTAAATATAAAGGATGATAGAGTAGGGGATCAAATCCAATGATGTACGAGGATCCATATGACCGACACTACATAATAGGATAAAGGCTTTGTTATTGTTGTTGTTCTACACTAAGATGCAGAATAGTGCTGACATTGGCACCACAGCCTCCTCATGATCTTCTCCACTTGTTGCGGTACCCGAAGTACTTCTCTGCAACAACACCAAGACAACAATCTCGAAGAATCATGTTGAAGAATTATGACGAAGAGTCATGATGGGAACAAGACAATGATTCTTTCACAAGCATTAATCGAAGCCCTAATTTTTCTTTCGAGTTGAATGGCTGTAATGTGAGGCGACAAAAGGGAGATGCTAAGGTTTCATTTTTGTTGTTCTAGCGCCGGTGAACACCACCAAGTAAACCTCCTACGCCTCTTCTTCCTCCTCTTCTTTCTCCTTGTCATAGGGGTGACTGATGTTAGTCGAAATGGCATGTTTATTATCTTGTTCTTACAAAGTCCAAATCTCTAGCATAGAATGAGATTATGAACCTTGACTACAACCAATTTATCATATTGGCTCTACTACTAGTATGACCACAATGTTTGTCGACAGGCTAAGCGATTGCATAATGAAATGCAGGGCTTCACATGTGTCAGTTATGCAGTGGAATGTAATGCCATCAGATTAGATAATATATGGTTGCATATTACGTGAAGTTTCAACTGGCTAATCTGAACAAACTAGTTTAACTGTTTCAAGCCAAATTAATATATTTAACAAAGTATGAAAAGGCTACACGGAAAGGAATCAACTAAAAGATGACAAATTGATCGGGGATGAATGATTTAGTTAATGTTCGATTCAGATCTAAATAATTAATAAAGTAATAAGGGATGACCATGTCTCCAAAAGGTGAGACAAGTGAATGGAAAGGCTGGTTTACAGCAAGATCACACTTAGAGAGGCTTGAGATAGACTTAAAAAATTTCTTGCTTTTCATATTGGTTATTGATTTTCACATCGATACATATTTTCACAATTTCATTTTCTTCATTATAAGAGTATATGCAAAATTAATGATTATGGATTGTTTAGTATCTAATTTATAGTTCTCGTATATATAAATGCTTTATTTATCTTTTATTTTATTTTTTCAAATGAGAGGACTGCATATACACCACTCTATGATCACATTGTGGCCACCTGACCTCATGCTATCTACCTATGTTTTTTGAAATCTTTATGCTGCCTTGATCCATTGCACCAGTAAAACTAATTGGGATTAAAAAAATAAAAGAAAAACTGCAATGTCGTTTCTAGTATGCATTGCTAAATATCTATTGATTTTATCTAGAAATTGGTTTTAAATTGATGCATATAAATAAAAAATAGAAAACTATTGCATGGAAGTTCATTTAAATTGTCAGGTTTACTGCAAGGATTGTTTGGTCAAATACTGTGATTGTGTTTCTCATAAGTCTACTTTTATGTATAATGCATCATCTGGGCCATTACAAACCAAGATATATATATATATATATATATATATATATATTACTGAAACCAGTTCTTGGTTCCTTCCTGCTTCCCTAGTTTGTGATCTATGAAAAATTACGAAGGTTTAAGAATAACTGAATAGACATCTGTCCTTCATCAAGTAACTGCTGATTGCTAGAGGTTTCTTTTGATACATTCTAGAAATTAGTCTGGTTGCAGTGTTTATTTTCTTCTTTGACATCATTTACTGAACCAAAGTATGTGTTTTCTATCTAGATAAATGTTTCGACTGCTGATGATGGGCTTAATTTATATGATTATGGTCATCACTTTGAGCATATGCAACTTTTGTTGATCCTTCTTAGATCACTTCCATATGCATCCAGAGCATTCCAAGTTCGAGCGATTCAGGTAGTACACTCAAAAGTTCTAAATTGTTATTTCATTTTATATTATTGGTTGCATCTAAGATGCACTTTTTGCTTGACATATTTACTTTGATTTCTTTTATATACTTGTTCTATTATTTTAGTTTTTATTACAACTGACTATAGCATCATAGGTTCTTCTCTTACTGTTATTTTTTTTTTTGTCTTGACCATGAGGTGTCCCATGGTATATTGAAAACCCTAAAATATTGGTCTATTCTTTAGTTATGATTGCTCAAACACTTGGCCTATTTTTTAGTATGAATATTCTTTTACTTGGTGCAGGTAGATATATATTACATATGTGGAGTTTCCTGTGAACTTACAATATTTGACACTTCTACACATTGGATCACATCATTTACCCTTTGGATTTAAATTATCTATCATTTAATCTACATGCCATAAGAAAAAAAACATGCTTTTCTTCACGCTCCTACTGAGCTCTTCCATTTATTGAGACGTCCTCGTGCAGGCTATTAGACTATTCCCTGGAAACACTAAACAATGCTCACAGCATGAACATCATCCACATACATAAATAATTATTGCACAGACAGTAACAATAATAACACTATGCGAGAATGGTAAAATGTATCAGCATCTACAACGAAGCATCTCTCATAATTATGTATAAAATATCAAGCCAGCAGCAAAACAATGAGAAACCGAAGTGTTGTGCAAAACTTTAAGCTCAATAGTAATGCCTCAAAGCAACAACAATAGTAGTTTTCCTAAGGACTTATGGCCAATCAGGAGATGATAACAAGCTAAGGATTATCAATAACTCTAATAGGAGGTCCTCACATTAGTTAGCAAAGAATAAGAAGAAAATTTAATAAATGAAAAAAGGTCATAGTATAAAACTCTATCATTGGGCGGGTCATCTTAATCAGCCTAAAGCCACCATGGTAAAACCAATAAATTTTCTGTAGTATTTAGTCATACGATATCAAGTTAGGTATCATGTAATCATTACAGCCTACAACATCTCTAACTTCATATAATGACATGTTAGGTATTCAGAAATACCCTAACCTCTACACGCCTTATACTCTTGAAGTCAAATTATTCCTGTTTAGGCGTAAGAGTCCTTAATCACCATGGTTCTCCTAATATCCTTGAAGTCATATTATTCCTAGTTAGGTATAAGAAGCTCTAATCACCATGGTTTTCATTATATCCTTGAAGTCACATGATGCTTTGGTTGGGCATTGACTATCTGAACCATCAATGTGTACCATAATATCCTTAAAGTCACATGATACATGATACCTTAGTAAACATCATTGGTCCGAAGGCTTGAGCTATTATGCACCTCGTCATCAATGCTTGTAGGGCACTAAATAATCATCTGCGAAAAACCATTAGGCAAGTCCATGATGCATGCAACATACTTCTCATACCCTAATCGAACACTGATCACGTATGACAAGTACATAATCTACACCGTCTTTATGATTCCTCTATATTTAGGTATGTCTACTTTATATGGCTTACTAATATAGGTACAATTCAATATTATAATGTTGTTCCCTAATTATGCATCATCAAGATAATAATAATATTTTTATTTATGCATCGAGAAACGAGAATGGTAACTCATTAACATAATATTAGTAAAAACAAAATCAATGCATGATAATAAAATAAACATACATCCATGGTTGTTAAAATGTTATTGTCTCGCTCTCTCTCTCTCTTTTTTTAAACTTTCTTGTTTCTCTTTGAGATGGTTGATTTTTTTTTGGTAAAGGTAGAATCAACATATGCCATACCAATTTAACTTGACAATCAATATTGGTGGATTTTGAAATCTATGATTCCTTTGGAAGAATAAATTGCCATTATTTTACCAAGTTATTGATTGATGATTTTGAGTGAAAAGTTAGAAATGGTATTATATTTTTGCTCCATGGTGTTTTATATATAAGTTTAGTTGAGAGGAAAATTTGTATTTGTATATATCAAAAGGAAATTTAATCCGCATGTTTATACACATTGGTAAATGACTAATCCCCATAAAGACTAGATAAAATAAAAGAAAAGGTAAACAAAACCTCTTCTTTGTAGTACTTGGTAACTAAACCTATTGTTTCTAACACTCCCTATCAACCTAGATCCTAAATATCTATTATACCTAGCTTGTTACATAAAATGTGGAACCGCCACATCAGCGGCCCCCCTAGAGCTGGTCCCACGGATATGGAGGGAGGTAAATATAGATACACAGGTGGAAGACGCATAACAGGATGTTACATTGAGACAAACAATGTAGAAAGAGGTTTGATAAAATTACCTACTATTAGTAAGAAGTGTAGGATGTGTTGATCTTCTTAGGCATTACTACATCAAGAATGAAGTAACAATCAATTTCAATATGTTTTGTTCACTCATGGAATATTGGATTGTTGACTGCGATGTAGATAATCTGCTTTATTGACACAAAGCACAGATCGTAAGGTACCTCTAAAATTTAAAGGAAAATTCTACAAAACGACAGTTAGACCTGCTATGTTATATGGAGCTAAATGTTGGGCTATGACTCGAGCACATAAGCAGAAGATGAAAGTTACAGAGATGATGATGTTAAGGTGGATGCGTGGATATACGAGGATGGACAAAATAAGAAATGAGAGCATTAGAGAGAAAGTCGGAGTAGCATCTATTGAGGGAACATTCCGAGAGACATGTTTGAGATGGTACGGGCATGTACTTAGACGACCAATAAATGCTTCAGTTAGGCGATGTGAAACTACGACAAATACACACATCAAATGAGGAAGAGGAAGACTAAAAAAAACTTGGTTAGCAATAATAAAATAAGATGAAATTTATTTAAGTATAGATGATGATATAGTAGGGGATAGAGTCCAATGGTGTAAAAAGATCCATATAGCCGACCCCACAGTGGGATAAGGCTTGGTTGTTGTTGTTGTAGTATTAAAGTCAAGACATATCTTGTACATGGTACATGCTTTATATATATATTTTTTGGCACTAGATTGTGCTACGACATTTTGCTTCTTGCTTTCCTAGTTACAAGGTGGTATTTGCATGTGCAAAATCCTAAGGTGGATCTTCCGTCAACACTTGATCTATAATAATCAATATCTTAGGAACACCAATATCTAGACGTTCAAGCTTCTTGTAAACCTTTTTTCAAAGATTGTTTAATATATTTAATGGTTCTTAATATTGTCTCCTAATTACGCTTCTTGGTTGCTGTATAAACTGACTCTCTACCCCAACTGCAAATGATATATCTGACTTAATAACTATAAAAGTGTAAAAGAGATGACTTTTACTTGCTAATCTTTAATCACAAGAGAGATCTGTAAAGTCATTATTTTTTAACTATATATTATGTGATTATTGATGATTGAAGTTTCTGCTTGTTTGCAACCAAGCATGCCAAGCTGCTTGTCTGCTTATGAGATCATTGAAAGTCATGTGCTTATGTGCTCTTGTGTAAATATGTGATGTGTAAGGGTCTATTTGTATTGTTCCCTATTTCTTAACAATACTTATATGATACATGTATAGTGGGACCACTTAGGGTTAGGATGGAATAATTTCCCCTTAACAATTTTTTTGATAATAATTATAAAAAAGAAAATGATTATAAATGTTATTATTGATAATTACATAAATACTGTCCTTTTAAATTTACAATTAGAAGTGAAAGGAAGTAAAAAAAATTCTAACTACAATCCACTAGAAGAATCTTATTTATTGTTTCAGGTACCAGTTTGCTTACCATTACAGCACTAGATTACGTCCATTTATAAGAATGAAAACTACTTAGAATGTTTTTTTACTTCTGACGTTGATATTTAATGAAACACAATATGCATTTCCTTTTTAAAAAAAATTATTATTTTTTAATATTTTTCTTTTTTTCATAGCTTTGACAAGCTTACTTTGTTTTTCTCAATTTTTTTCACTTTTCTAATTCTTTTTCACCAATTCCAATTCTACTGATCATATCAATCTGAATGGCTGATATCTAAGTTTTGAGCATCAGATGTCAATTTTGATGACCATGGCATGAACTTATTGCTTATATCACTCAAGTAATATTAATTAATGTTGGCTTAATAAGTTCTAGAAATATTGTAACATGCTATAACGTGTGGCAAAACGTGCTGAGTTTTTGACACTGAATACCAAAACTATATCAAAATGGTTGGAGATTGATATCCCGATGCAGAATGAACTTTAGACCTAGCTTGGTTCATCTACTATAGGTCTCCTTATATAGAGGCTAAATATAGTGTAGCATAAGTACACCATAAGAAAAGCAGTAGCAACTTATTAATAGATATATCTTTTTATCACAGTCAACAGATTTATTATATAGTTCTATGTTTCCTTGTCCATATTCTCCTATTTCTAATGCATCATTGATATGAGATTCTTGTTACATGTGGTTTCAGGATCTGCTGTTTCTGGCTTGCAGTAATTCAGAAAATAGAAGTAGTCTGACTAGCATGCCTGAATGGCCTGAGTGGTTATTGGATGTTCTAATATCAAATTTTGAGGTAACTCAGACATTTTTGAATCTTGCAATAGTTGCCAATGTGCAGAAAATTTTCTCTATTAGAATGATGCCTATATATGTATGTTTATACTATTTTTATGCTACTGCTTCTGATATTGTGCCTAAGATTGTGATGTACTTTAGTGTCTTGAGTTTGTTATCTTTTGCAGATGGGTTCGGATAAAGACTCAGATGGTGTCAGCATTGCTGAGATAGAAGACCTCATTCATAACTTCCTAATAATCATGTTGGAGCACTCTATGCGCAGAAAGGACGGGTGGAAGGTATGCTTTCTCCTAATTGTACCGAAGTACTATGATGTATAATTGCAATCTAGCATGAATTTTTAGGTTCTTAACGAATTTAGACATTAACTTTGATTTTTTAACAAATCTATGCATGCTCGTTCAATTTTGTAACAAATGTAGTACATTTTTGATTTAACATTGCATGGCACTTCTTTTAAAGTAAAAATTTGTTATATTAGTGATAAATTATTCGTTTTTTTTTGAAACTTCATAGCAGATTATGTTTAAAATTATTGAATCTACATATGACATATGTAAGACTCACCTAAAAATATGTTAAACTGATACCGTGCCATGAAATTCAAAGTACATGCATACACTGTTTGAAAATGAAAATTCTTGCTAGATGTGTTAAAACTTCATAAGTTCGTACTACATGTATTAAACCTTAAAAAGTTAGCATTAGGCAATTAACCTTTCTTTTCCTTCTTATTTTAAGGTAAGCATAATTAAAGGATAAAAGTTCCTCTTCCTTGATATCACAAGAAATGTGTTTTATGGTCTGAGGTTAGACCAAGGTTTGTGATATCATTTCAAGCTGGACTTTTATCCTCTGGCCGAAACTATTTAGTTATGGGGCCATGCTAGGCATTCCGACATTTTATGGCAGCTACATTGAGGAGTAAGAAATTGGAGAGGAGGAAAATGAGAAGATGAATATCTTAAGTAGGTGGAAAGGAGAGAGATTGTAAGAATCAACTTATTTCGTTGCGAAAACTCTAGCCCTTGTGCTCATAATTGCTTGTGGAATTCGTTATTGCCCATAGAAGTCATTTTTGCTTGTGTTGGTTGAGGGGAGGAAAGATATAATTTTGCATGTGCCAAATGCAAAGAATGGGTTTTCACCTTTAGATGAGACTTAGGGATAATCAACTGAATATATTTAACTGGCGTTGTAATGGTATGTCTAACCTATTGAAATTGTAAAAATGAGAATTATAGCCAAGTTTATGAGCTGGATTAGCATTTAAATGTAAAAAGAACTTTTGTTCGAGTTTTATATTGAACTACTCTTCTAAATTTTTATCTTAGGCCACTTCACGTACATGTTCCAGATGGTTATGCTCCTTTGATCATGTCCATGTAACTGTTTTTTAGATGAGTGGTTAAGTTTCTTAGAGTGTGGTTGAGACTTTTAACCTCATGTAGACAAAAACTATTGGATGCCTAGACACATGGTTTAAAATCTTGTGTCGTATTGACATAGTCGGAATTTATTGTTCCGCCCACCGACTAACATGACACGCCTCCGTGAGGCCTCACGTGAGACCTTGCGGCCGCACGACGAGCCCCACAATCGCCCGCGAGCCCCACGACCATGCGATGTCTCGTGCGAGACTGCGACAGTCGCATGAGGATATTGATTTTTTTTTTTTCATTTTTGTTCTTTATTTTTCTAATTATTAATTTATTTTTTATTATTTTTTAATAGTTAATTCTTTCCACTTTTAATTCTTTCTCATTCCTCCTCATTTTTTTTATTCCTTTCATCCTTAAACAAATGGAAAAGAATTCATTTTTAATTTTTTTCTTATTCCATTTCTCCTTAAATATATGAGAAAAAAATTTCCTCTTTAAATTGATTAAAATAAATAAAATTAAATTAAAACTTACTTATCCTATTCATTATGTTTAGATTTTAATTAATCCTAAATTGACTTTGACTCGATCTTAATTTTTAAAATATTAATTTAATCAAATAGTAAGTATTTATAATAATCAAATATTATACTAATTTTTTTAATTAATATATTTTATATTTAAAAAAGTACCGAAATCGTATTGGCACAGCATGATATGATACCAAAACCGTATCGTTCCGGTCATAAACTGAAACTCCGATACGGTTCTAAATTTTAATTTGTGCATAGACATGAGAATTAAGTGTTATAGAACTTTGGAATATATATGGACAATCGTTTATTTTTCTATTTGATGATGAAAACCACTTTTAAATTCACATGGTTGCTTCTGGTGCTTTGCTAATTAGCCAAAGAAACTAGATTTTGCAAGACACATAAAGGGAATCTATCATGAGATGTTATGTTGATTACGACAACCAAGTCTTATCCAACTAAATGGGGTTAGCTAAGATGTTATGTTGATTAATTCAGAATATTTCATCTAGTATTGGGTATGATTGAGGTACTTCTGCAAAAAATTAGACTGATTTTTGTTAGATATTTTACATGTACAAGTGGAAAGTGAAGAGTCATTGTTTGTGCCTCAAGATCAAGTAAGCTAAATAATCAATTGAATTTGCAAATGTTGATTGCTTTGACATTAATTTCTGTACTTCATATTTTCATTCTCTTTTTTGGTTTCATAAGAATGATATTTACTACTTTAGTGTAGATAGTTATGGATGAACTCATTGGACACATCTAGGATGCGTTACCATGACACATGTTATTTACAAATGATATTATTTTGGTTGATGAGACACATGGAGTAAATGTTAAACTCGAATCTTGCCAGGAAACATTGGAAATAAAAGCGCTTAGTAGATTGAAGACAGTTAATATGGAATATAAATTTAGTAATAGTAAATCTAGCAAGATAATTATTAAGATAGGAGATGACAAACCTTTAAGTATCTAGGTTCGATTTTACAAAAGGATGGAGAGGTTGATATAGATATTTTACATAGGATACAAGTAACGTTATTGAAATCAAGGAGGGTGTTAGATGTTTTTTGTGATTGTTAAGTATGTCTAAAGCTTAAAGGAAAATTTTATAAAATGGTGGTTAGAGCTACTATGTCATATGAAGTTGAATGTTGGACTATGAATCTAACAGATAAGTGGAAGATGAGTCGCAAAGATGTTAGAGTGGATGTGAGAGCATACGAGGATAGAAAAGATAAGAAATGAGAATATTAAAGAGAAAGTTGGGGTTGCGTCTATTGAGGGAAAACTCCGAATGACACGTTTAATATCACGCCTTGGGGGAGAAATTTTTGCTCACCAGGAGGTACCTCACTTAGGTGTAATAAAAGGGAACTAAAAGCTATATGAATAGGACAACCTAAAATTCAAAGAATTTTATATATTTATTTAAACATCTTTTACTACAAAGATAAAAAAATCGTATAAACATAAATCAAATGAACATAACGGAATTACATCGAAATAAAACCCAAACTAAGAATCAGATCTTTGAGCAACTCTATGTACAAGCTAAAACCAACTATTATATTAAAAGAGTGTCCGTGCCTACAAAACTAAAGGTCAAGGAAAACAGATGGTAAACATAAATTGTTAAGTGGGTAAGTAGAAAAGATGTACATTAATTTAATCTTATTTAGCAGGTCAAGGAACTAAAGTAAGTCATAATTCCATATTACAACTTTAGTTCTTTAGGTTCTATAACTTATACATATATGGATATATAAATGCATCTATAATTCTAATATTTTTATTTTGGATGCTTATCAATATTTAGAGTTACAACTATCATTTCTAAATCATTATTATCTTTAATCATTAATTAAGATAACTTTCAATTATCATTATTAGTCAGCATATATAAATGACATCAATGTATAAATATCAATATGCATAAATGTCATCAATCATATAAGTATCAACATGTATAAATTCATCAATGATATAAGTTTGGTAAATCAACTAAGAAGCGAACCACTAGAGATAGTATTCTCAGAGTGTAACGTATGGGCTAAAAGCCCTCTCACGGGTGGAATACAACAATATAGCGCCATCACATAAATAAATGTTGACCGCGCGCGACTCCTCGCTACCACATATCTTATGTAGGTGGTTAGATACTTTGGTATAAAGCTAGGCTTGAAGTTACTTTTTAGTGTTCTCCATTTAATATCTTTATTATTTTACTTTTAATTCTTTTTACCACAATTGTTCAATTTTGAGTTCATATCAAGGTTTAAAATCTCGACCCGTGTCGAGGTTTAGGTCCCAGACCGGAACGATATGGTTTCGGTCCCAGACCGGAACGATACGGTTTCGGTATCGTATCGTGCCGTGCCGATACGATTTCGGTATTTTTTATTTATATATAGTAATTATTAGATATATTATCTATAATATATTATCTAT
>JBBUKS010000008.1:6144279-6161268 GCA_038050645.1 Hedychium gardnerianum | reverse complement strand
GGAGGAGGTGGTTTGGCTATAACCTGTGTGTGGAGGGCGAGAAAAAGAGAAAGAGAGGAATAAGAATTTTTCCCCAATTCATTTTAAACTGATTAAATTGGTTTAGCCCTTTAAAATTTGGTTTGGCCATAATTTGGCCAAATCAACTCTGGTTTGAACCCATTTATTCCTTATCTCCATGCCTACCTGATGGATTCAATTCAAATCCAATCCTACTTCAACTCGACACCCTTTTTCTGTATTTAATGATTTGGTTCGTTTTATTTTGTAGGTCCAAAATTTTATTTTATTTTTTATTTATAGAAATCAATAATACTTAACATTTAAGATAGTACAGACATATACGTATGCAAACAATTAATGTCCTAGTTAGATGATGTGAGACCATGACAAATAAGCACATTAATCGAGGAAGGAGATTAAAGAAGACTTAGTTAACAACGATAGAAAAAAAGATAGTCCGATGCTTGAAACTCCTGCCAATGCGGGGTCTCAGGGAAAGGTCTATTGTACGTAGTCTTACCTTGCTTTGTAAGAAACTATTTTCGAGACTCGAACCTGTGACTTTCAGGTCACACGATAGCAACTTTACCAATGCGTCAAGGCTCCCCTTCAGTTAACAACGATAGAATAGGATAAAATTCATTTAAATATAGATGATAGGGGATTGAGCCTAATACATAGGAGGAATTCATATAGCCGACCCCACTTAGTGGGATAAAGACTTAGTTGTTGTTATTGTTGTAGTGTAGGTAGGCAAGTGTGCAAGATTTATTTTTCATGAAACTTATAAATGACTAGTTATGCAAATGTTGGGGGTCAGGTAGCAGTCTAGCATAATTATTTGAACGTTTTAGCAGGTAAATAAATATCTGTTCTGAAGACCTATTATTCCATGGTATTATTACTTGTGAGTTCTTTAATATATTTTTTGAATTTAGGGATTCTTCTGTACTATATAATAATAGGTCTCTGTTTGTCTCTTCTAGTTCATATATATCATATTTCTCTTTTCACTTTGGCAGGATGTGGAATCTACTATTCATTGTGCAGAGTGGTTGTCTATTGTTGGGGGATCTAGCACAGGGGAACAACGAGTCAGGTAGTATAAATGAGATGCTTGTATGGCTTATAACAGGACTGTGTATTCATATTGTGGATTTGTTTATTATCTAAACAATTTCAGACATGTTTGATTTCACATATTTTTTTGGGTTTCTCTTCCAACAAAAATATACAAAATATCGATTTTACTAAATAAATATGCGTCAATTGCTTTATGAGAGGTTACTGTGTGCAGACATGGGATGCCTTTCATAGAATCTTAGGTCTTAATTCTTAGTTCAGGAATCTATTTTGGCTGAAAGTTACCGCTCTGATATAGTTCCAGACAATATATTTATTTTGGAAACTTTTGAGAAAATATCTTGTATTAATTTAATTTTCATACTTGAAGGCGAGAAGAGTCACTTCCTGTTTTTAAAAGAAGGCTACTAGGTGGCTTACTAGATTTTTCTGCTAGGGAGCTACAAGTTCAGGTATGGTCTGTTTTGCTGCAGCTAAATTTCAGTTTTTCTTTATTGAGCTCTTAACTTACAGTTTTGTCATGGAATTTAAAACTTGGATGAGATGTTGAAGTTTCTTCGTTGTTTTCTTTTCTCAAGGATTACAAACTGATTTTACATGATATTCAACAGTGCAAATCACATTTGACTGACATGAGAATTCAGAGATTTCCAAAATTAAAGGAAATGTTGAAGCTATTTTCTATGTACTTGAATTAGATATTAATGAGGCGCATGCAACTAGCTCATTGATAAGCAAAAAAAAACTAGTTGTACCTATTTATATAGACTTTTTGGCTGCTTTTATGTTTCTTAAAAAAAAAGGTTAATTCTGATTCTTTGTTTGAAGTCTTTATTCTTTCCAATGTTTGCAGCTGTCTTCTCCTTAAGTTCATCCTCCTGTTTTGCAGCTGTTTTCTTCTTAAATTATTTTTTCTCTTAGGTACTTTTAGGATTTACAAGAATCTGGTTAAGTTGTCTCAAACCTCAGCTTGATCATTATTTTTAATTCATTGCTAATTCAGCTAACTGCATTGTTTACTAAATTATTAGACTGAATATAATAGAATCATATCTATCTTTCAGCTTATTTAGGTTCCTGGCCACCGCCAAACCTAGATAGACTTCATACTAGAGGCGGGTATTTGGATGCCTAATCCATCAGCTGACTTGGTTTGTTCCTGGCCACCGCCAAACCTAAATTTCTCTAACTTTGTATGTCTCGTTACCTTGATAATTATATTCATTGGGAATCATTGGGAATTGTGGAAAAAATTTAGTGGATAATTGCCATTTTCACTTTTCTTTTTGCAACATAAATGACTATTCCATGCATGGTTTAGAGTCTCAACCCATTTTGAAGTCTTAATCTGTTTCATCTGGTTGCTGGTCACTCTGATGAGAATGGGAAAGAAAAAGAAGAGGGAGGAAGAAAAGGAGGGAGGAAAGAAGAGGAAAGTGGAAACTTGGGAAGTTCTCAAAATGGGGTTGCAGAAGTAGTTTGTAGTGAGCTCACACATCTCAGAAGTTGTTGGGAAAATGCTTGGGTTTAGATGAAGAGTCACAAGAGGAACTCACGACTCTTTAGATCTCACAATGAAGGTGAAACACACTTGCACAGATTTTGCAATGGAGGACTCTTCTATGGAGCTTGCGACAAAGAAGGAAGCTACAAGGAGCTCAGTAGAAGGAGGCTCGAGTGGAGTTGGCAAGGAGGAAGTTCAGGCAAAGCTCGTGACTAAGGAAAAAGCTCAGGCGAAGCTCCCAATGAAGGCGGAATCTCAGGTGGAACTTGTGAAGGAGGAAGCTTGGGCAAAGCCCACAGCTAAAGTGGAAGGCCCAGGTGGATCCCGGGATGGAAGCAGATGGAAAGCGATGGGTATTGGGAACTTCTTACGTGCTGGTTTGCTGATGGAACAAGGTGTTTTGCCTGTGCTGACTGATACGAAATGATATTTTATTCAACGATGACTTACTTTCCTTTTTAGTGTGGTTTTGGCTTATGATTTGCTTGCCAAATAGGAAAAGATGAAATGAAAACTTGCCTTTGGTAACCTTGTACCTTCCATTAATTTTTGATGATGGGTTAAGATAGATGACATGATTCCCATTTTCATATTCCTATATTTGAAACCCATGGGATGTAAAAAGTAATAACTCACAAGGACTTAATATTTGAAGTTTATCTTACCTTATTCATTGTGATCTTAAGTTGAAAAATGTCAAATTTATTGATGCAAAGCATTTAAGATACTCTCCTTGGTTGGACTTGGTATGTTTTTCCCTTTTGTGGCTGTAAAGGACAGTGCGAAAGGATTTGGAAAAATAAATCAAAAAAATATTCAGCAAGATCATCTATTAAGATTGCTTTGACAGTCAACTATAAACTATAGCTCATCCTTCCATCAGTGTTATAAATAAGAACATATTTTTTCAGATTCAATTAGGTTTCTAAAGTTTAAAATCATCTATGAATGTCTATGTCAACGTTTGAAGTGCTGCCTTGTGTTAGTCTGCATGGGCAAAATGTATTGTTCTTTTTTATCACATTAATATTTTTGAAGATCTCAATTTCACGAATCTTTTTTTTGATAAGTAAAAGTTGTATACCATGTGTCAAAATGTACAAAATGAGGCTTTAGGGGTTACTCATACCTGATGAAGTATCATATCTGAGTAGACGCCTAAAGATTTGTATACATGAAGCTGCATGCTGCTTTATATCCTTTCTACATCTAATTGTCTCTCACAAAAAAAACTACGATTTCGTGCCCTCCATACATAGTATATCACTTATGATAATGCCAAGTGATGAGCCTTTGTCAATGCCCTGCTACCACGATAGTGCTGGCCAAAAACTCTAAGCGTCCGACGATATGTGGACATTTCCGGACACATGTGGAGCCAGCCTCGGATCCTCTAAAAATTATACACCCCGGCTACCCCCTCCATCCTGTGCAAATCAATCTGCCAGTCTTTGCCAAGCAGTCTCAGATGACCCTGCAACCTCTAGGATGAGATCCCGTATATGCAACAAATGCTTGATCAGAGAGGAATCTGAATGGGCTGCCTGCCAGGTCCAAAGAAGTAGGTGTGATGAACCCACTTGATCCAGAGTGCGTCCTCCTTCTCTTGAATTCGTAATAGAACCTTGGCCAGGAGAGCCAAGTTCCACGCCAGCAAGTCTCTGAATCCCAAGCCTCCCTCATCTTTCGGCCGACACATATCTGCCTAAGACATCGGGGGGTGCATGGACGTCCACATGAAGGATCGACATATTGTAGATATGTTCGATGATGCCCTTCGGTATTAGAAGGATGGATAGCCAGAAGCACTCGATCCCTTGAAGTATTGAAGTGATGAGCTGCACCGGCATAAGATAGGGTCTTCTTCGGCCAAGCATTGATCCGATGGATCACAGAGTCAGAAGGCTATATAGTTAGATAGTCGAAGATGCGCTGCACCAAATGGAATCGTGAGGTATTTGAATGACATGACACCCTCCTGAAAATCTATGATGGAAAGGAGATGACTGCGTGTCGAATCATCCACTCCAACCAGAAAAATATTCGACTTCAGTCTGTTAACCTGAAGTCTTGTCGCCTCCCTAAAAGTCTATAAATAAGTGGTCAGTGTGCCAACTGATGCTGTATCACCACGACTGAAGAGGATAAGGTCGTTAGCATAGGCTAGGTGAGCTCGTATGAGGTGGGCATACTGCGGGTGGAAGCTGAAACCTGCCCCGGTGTTGCACTGCTATAGCTGCCTCCCAAAGACCTCTATGCAAATACCAAATAGGTAGGGCGACAATGAGTCCCCTTGCCTTAGAGCCTTGGCTCCCCTAAAATGCCCAAGCATCCCGCCATTGATGGCTAGTGAGAAGGAGGTAGTGGTCACACACTCCATGAACCATGACACAAATTGTGAAGGAAAGTTGAGTCAAGGGGTAGTTGGTCACACACTCAATTTCACCAATCTTGCAAATACAATTGTTATTTAGATATTTTTGATCATTTGATCACTTTAGTAACACAGATACTCGTTCTGATAATCATAGTTTCCACTTTCCATAAATTCTGAAAATTAACTAATTGATGGTTTCTAACTGTTGGGATTGAACTGCTGTTTTGATTTTTGTCGGTTTAAAATTATCTAAAAGTCTTGTTGCACTTTGTGCTTATTGGTTCATGTCATACTCCATTATCATAATTTCATTTCCCTAATTCAATATTTCGTTTTTGGCATTGTTAAATTTAATAATCATTCTTCCTCAGATTCTTTTGAGCTTATTTTACTTTTGATATGGAAAAATAGAGGTTTAAACCACTTCCATAGAAGACACATGATTCATTTCGGTTTTCATTATGACTATTTTAGTGTAGCATTTTTTTTTCTCTTTCATTATTTTGCTTTTTTTTAAAGTTAGATCAAGTTTATTTTATTTTCTCAGAGATGCTGGATCCTTGTTTACTAAACTTATCAGTTGCTGCTAGTGCAGAACATAAAAACGTTACCTTGATGATTAACTCACCCGCTCTTCTTTGTACCAGACTCAAATTATTGCAGCAGCTGCTGCTGGTGTTGCTGCTGAGGGCTTGTCGCCATCAACGGCAAAATTACAAGCTGAAAACGCAGCGCATCTTTCAGTTGCATTAGCTGAAAATGCAATTGTCATTTTGATGCTGGTAGAAGATCATTTACGCCTACAAGGACAGCTATTTGTTTCATCCCGTGCAACAGACAGTAATGCATCACCTGCCTCATTGACATTGTCTACAGTTAATCGCTCAAATTCTTTAGGTATAGTTATTAATGAACCGATGGATGGTATCTCCAAGAGATCCTCATTGTCATCTGATGCTGGAGGTCTTCCGCTTGATGTATGTATACCAACATCTTCGATTCTTTCACGTTTTGATGTTCTCAATTCATGTGGACCTAATTTCTGCTACAATCTTTGCTTATTGAGAGGCTCTCTTTTTTATGCTTGCTGCTCATTTTAGACAATACCTATTGTAATTTTATGGAAACTATTCGTTTATGTTTTCATCTGAGTGGTAATATCCAATTATCCAGATAAAGGACTAGAGATCTGACATGTAAGACTGAATGCAAAATGCAGGAAAATTCAAAATCGATCTAGAAAAGGACTTTAAGACTCAAAAATTGAAAAATAATGAATGAAGTAAGAAAGAAAATTTTTGGAGACCATATTGATTGGTTATAATTGTTTGCGCAAGTGACAAATCAAGGTGGAAATAAGAGGGAGAGAAGGGGTGAAGGAAACTAGATTGTTCAAGACATTGTGAATTTGTGCTAATGTATTTGCCAGTCTTGATGTAATTCATGACCTGCACTTTACAATTATACTTAAGTAGAAGACAATGTATATTAGTTATTCAACTTCTATCATAATAGATGACATAGAAATAAGAGGAAATAAGGACATTCTTTTTGCAATATATTGTGCTGTTAAATTGAAACTTGATTTATAATATTCTATTTTCAATATTACCATAGACCTCATACTATGAAGTGTAGGGATGGACTTCCTATGTTAGTTATCATAGCTTCTTCAGTATAGATGAGTTTGCATCAGGTTCTGAATAAGTCTTCAATCACAAAGTTGAAAGTATTTTATCTATTCTAGTATCATAACAGGCATGTCAATCTTAGCATGTTTTATGGCTTCTATCTAAACGACACACTTTGTGTATGACCAAATTTGCAATCAGGTTCTTGCTTCTATGGCTGATGCAAATGGGCAAATTTCAGCAGTAGTTATGGAGCGTCTTACTGCAGCAGCTGCAGCTGAACCGTATGAATCTGTTCGATGTGCATTTGTATCATATGGAAGTTGTGTTGTTGATCTACTGGAAGGTTGGAAGTACAGGAGTAGGCTGTGGTATGGTGTTGGCCTTCCCTCAAAAGCATCCATTTTTGGTGGGGGAGGAAGTGGCTGGGAATCTTGGAACACTGCTCTTGAAAAGGGTACAAATGAAACCTGGATTGAACTCCCACTTGTCAAGAAATCCATTGCCATGCTTCAAGCGCTCTTGTTGGATGAATCTGGAATTGGTGGTGGCCTTGGTATTGGTGGTGGCTCTGGAACTGGAATGGGAGGAATGACAGCACTTTACCAGTTGTTGGACAGTGATCAGCCATTTTTGTGCATGCTCCGGATGGTGCTTGCAGCTATGAGGGAGGAGGATAATGGTGAGGATGATGTACTTATGAGGAACATAAATGACATGAATAACACATCAGAAGGTTCAAATTATCAAAGTGGCAACCTCATGCCATTTGAGAGTGGCAATCTTTCAACAGCAAGAAAGCCCCGCTCAGCACTTCTTTGGAGGTATGAATCCTTCTAAGGATTTTGTATGTATCCAGTAATATCATTCTACATTCTACTTGGATAAGTGTAAACTCTAAATCAGCTTGTGATGCCATAATTTAGTAGTTTTCTTCTTGGTATGATACTCAACTGTTCCATATGAAGATGGCTCAAGCAAGAACATTGATGGTGCAAGTAGCATAATAAGATAAATGCCATTTACATTGTTGCGTCCATCATTCACTAGATCCACAAATATTTTTATGTCCCATATCCATTGATGGATAGTAAGGTCCACCCTTGGTAGTTTCTTTGAATGAATCTTGGTATTATAGAGGGAGCAGGATGGTGACAAATGCTCGTCATTTAGCTTTGTCATCGCTGATACATTATGTGTGGAGGGTCTGAAATCGTAGTTTTTTAAGTGAGGGTCAGTTAGATGTAGAGATGATATTCAGGAGCGTGTATATACATGTATACACGTCTTTAATATCTATTCAGATTTGATACTACATCAGACATGAATAGACCCTAAAAATTCATTTTGTACATTTTGGATACATGATATACCACTTATCCAAAAAAAAAAAAATTTGAATGAATCTTGAATAATCACTCTACATATTCAATGCTCATCCTATAATTTTATGGCGTGTCAAATACTGATTAAAGTTTTGTATACTATTTGTAGTTAGTGCGCTGCAATAAGATATGGAATTAGCATACTGGTACTATCTTGATATGGAATTAGCATACTGGTACTATCTTGATGTTCACCTTAATTGACCTTTAGAATGCAAGTGTGAGGACATATTTTAGTTCGTGGGACTCCAAGGATACATTGGGGGTCTTATACTTGCAATTTGATGTGTGCATGTCTATTAAGGTGATCATTTCATCTTGATGAGCCTTTATTGGTTGGAAATATTTCATCTTGATGAGCCTATATTGCTCAAAATGCAAGTGTGAGGGTATATATGTTTCTGGTACCTTTAGGAGTACAAGAATAACCTTACACTTACATTTTGATATGGGGATATCTATCAAGGTAAAATGAATTATTGTACCTTTATAGAACTACATTGCTTAAAATGCAAGTGTGAGTTGAGTTCTTAGGACCTCTAAAAGCATAATAGTGGTGTTACATTTATAATTTGATTTGTAAAAGCCCATCAAGGTAAAATGGTCACTTAAATGGACCTATACTGCTTAAAAAGTGTAAAACATGTATGAATTCCTAAGATCATGGATTAAGGAGTTGAGTCCAACCAATAAAAGAAAAATCTAAATTTACCATTTCATCCTCTGACCTGTACATGTGACTGCTTGTAATCCCATCGAAGCGGTGGCTTGCACCAGAAACAAAGAGAGAGAGAGTAGGAGAGAAGAGAGATCAAGAAAAGTAAAGGGGAAAAGTTATTGGAGAGAGAGAGAGAGAGAGATGGGTGACTGGCGCAGTTGGCACAACGGATGACAAGTGTGGCAGATGAGCGAGAGGATTAGGTGAGATGGGAGCAATCAAGCATGGGGAGTGAGAGAAAAAAGATAGTGCAATTAAATGTAATTCTTAACCATCTAAAATTACCACTATTCTAATTAAATACAATTAAATTGGACTCTCTTATGTACATAATCTTGGTTCAAATTTAATGGGCCAAAATTAATCCAAATTGAATCCGGTTTGAATCCACTTGATTTTAATCACCATCTTTACTCAATTGATCGACCTAACCCTCTAACCCTAAATGGACTTCCACGGAACCTCAAAACTTGAAATATTTACTTGATTTAGTTTAATTAGTTAATTTAAAAATTTTTAAAGATAATTTTAAATATAAAAATTTAAATATGATAAAATTTGGTATCTAATATTTGATGATTGTTCTTTTATATTTTGACTTTCGTTACTTTGGGAGAAACTGAGACATTGTGAGAGCAAATGATGGGAATATGAAGGCTTAGTGAGATCTGACACTTCTTCTCATTTGTTTCTTCTCTCAACTTTGGGTCAAGCATTAGGGAACAATTATGGTTCAACATGATTGCAATAAGCGTGTATTGATGATATCATATCATATTATTATTATTTTTTAAAAAACTATCCAATTCAGTTTGAAGGTTTAAAAGTTTTTTGAAATTGAATTTGATATTATTGAGAGAATTTTGAATCCAAAATGTTCAAATTTGATAGTGTAAGTTGAGTTTTATATTTTTTTAAATTTTTTATACTTATAACTTTAAATAAATTTAATTACAATATTCAAAATCTAATTTGAACCTCTACAATATGTACATTTTAAAATAAATAAAAAGTTAGATCTCTTTATTTCTTATCCACTATATTAATTGTAGTTGTTTGATAGACAAAACTCAACTATAACCAAACAATATAATTTTGAATTATTTTATTGTATCCAACAATTTTATTTAGGTTCTATCAAACAAAAAAAAAATGATGAACTAGGTAACCTCGAACCTCGGGCGACCGGTTCCCACCGGCCGCCAGGGTAAATCGAGAAGTGCTCGCGACGGCCGGCCCAGAAGCCCACATCCCTTGGTTGCGCGCCCCATTTGGAGGAAAAATCCCTGCAAATGCGCTATAGATCGAACCCCGGATGCCTGGGTGTCAACTTGGGTGCCCTGCCGGTGCACCATAGCCTCGGGGGCAGGTTTTATCAAACAAGATACAAATACAAGTAAATATTTATTGATCAAAGTATTAATTAAATGTTAATGAACAAATTTGAAATACAATTATATAAATCTATAAAAATATACATTCATTTTTAACAAAATTACATTTTCAGCAATAAAACTTGCTTAAACCTTGCTCCAATTTATTGAGCACCATGTGAGGCCCCATTTTCTTGTTGCCATTTTCTGTTGAGCATTTAGCAAACTTGGTGTACTGGACTGTCGGTCCCAGCTTTAAATGTGTGGTTTTAGAATTTTGCTGAACTTCTAGATTACATGAGCAAATGAAGTTTAAAAGTAAGCATGGAAAAAAATTGGTGGGGCGGTATATAATAAAAGGACGTCACCAAGTCACATTTCTGCACATTTGTCTATGTTTGCTTAGTGCTAACTAATGAAGACTAAGTTCTGCTTTAAATGTTAATACTGATTAGAAAAATAGATTGTTATTGGATCATCAGGCAAACAAATGACAGAATTATCATATCAGAAGATAAAGGTTGTCATTAGTTGATTGATAAACTGGATTTTCTCGTAAAAGTTTGATTTCTATTTTATGTTTTGTTGTTTGACTTCCGTGATACTTGCAGTATCAAAGGCTAATGCTTTCTTAATTGAACAGTTTGTACTAAATAGTTTTCCTTCCCTCTGCAGTGTACTCTCACCAATTTTAAACATGCCAATATCTGAATCTAAGAGACAGAGGGTTTTGGTTTCATCTTGCATTCTTTTCTCTGAGGTCAGTGAAACTGCTTTTTTATTAAAATATTATTGTAAGCATCCATTTTTTTATTTACACATGGCTAAAAATTAAAATATTATTGTAAGCATGATCAAAGTTTGGATATATATATATATATATATATATATTATATGTATGTATGTATGCCTCAACGAATGATCATTTTAGGTTGGATTTGGGTCTAATTCAAGTTACAGCATGCCTAAATTAAACAATAAAGGCCTTCCAACACAAATTCCCTAGACACAATAATTCAGTTAATGATGGAACCTAGAAAAATTTGTGGAGACAACATACCTCATTGTTAGTTATTTATCTGGCCAGCAACTCTTCCTGTTAGTCATTTATTTCGGTGCTCATAATAATACAGTTTTGTTGACCACACTCTTCTGTAGGCTCATGAAATCTCACTGTAATTCTTGTTACAGTCATTGCTTACAAACTTGCTTTCAAGATTGAGAAAAAAACAAGTCTCAAGAGGGGGGAACTCGAAACTGATAGACAAGGATTACAAATCTTAGAATCTTACAACAAAATGCTCTTTTAGGGTTTATTATCGAAATCAATCCTGTGATTGCCTCTCACCTTTTTGAGCATGCAAATGTAAGCTCGACTACTCATCAAAAGTCACTGCTGATATACAGGGTGAAGGGATTATTTAAAAGCTTGAAACAACGAGGGAAGCAATAAAAGCCTTACTGCTTGTGGTAAAGGTCATTTGTTGTGAAGTGGACATTGCCCTTGGTAGATCTGATGCTGTTCACAAGACCTGGGCGGGAGGACCGTGCTTGCTCCACTTGGCTCGTCTTCCTGGGTGACATGTGAGGGACACAAGAGTGATCTGGAAAAGCTTGGCTTGGAGGAGAATGTATAGAGGGAGAAGGAGGGCTAGCCATCTATCTCGAACTGGGAGGACACTGTGCCTTACTTCAAAATTGAGATTGTGAGGGGTAGGTCACTCTAGAATTCCAAATTGAGGGAAAGCTTGGCATCAAGTGCGATATTCTACAAAAGGTGAAATCTTTGTCCCACGCCATGGGGAGGGAGTAAATCAGGTACCGAGCAGGCTCCCATGTGGGAGGGTATTTCCACAGCTTCACCGGGATTTGACCTTGCTCAATTATGCAAATCTACCACATGGTTATCATCTCGGCTATGCCCTGGGGCGCATCAAGTGCGATATTGCGAGCATGGGAGGTGTGTCAACCTCATTTAAGAGGAGAAGAAAAGGAAAAATTCCTTAATCCACTTTATAATTGATCTTTGTCTTGTTTTTCTCAACTAACAATTCTCTTGGTTAATCTTAATTTGCTAGGTTTAGCCTATATTCAAAATTGAGTTGAGCCTAAATCACACTGGACTCTATTATGCCACGTGATTCTCTTAATCATGGATCCAATTCACCAAAGTCATGCTAGATTAGTCTCAAATTGAGAAGATTAAAATTCTACCTAATTTAATTTATCTAAAACGAGGCATAAGAGGTATCTGCCATGATTGTGTGACATAGTTGATTAAATGATGTTTTTTGGGCAAAAATCAAAAGGGCACACTTTATTATTTTTTCATTAAAAGGGCGTTCTTTTTTTTTTAAAAAATATTAAAACAACACCCAATCATATTTTTTATTCGAAATATCCTTATTCCAATGCTGTTGTAACAATTATGATCATACTTGTTTCAACAACAACAACCAAGCCTATCCTACTAGGTGGGGTAGTCTAGATCATAGTCGTTTCAACATAGACATGATAATGCTCTAACTTATTAAAATTATTTTATCACAATTGTAAAAATTAGACTATAGCTGCTACAATTATAGCAACTATAACCATAACTGCTAAATGTTGCAGCTATGGTCATGATTGCTATAATAGTTTTGAATCAATTGTAATTAAATTGGAGTGATTTTGACCAAGTTGGTAAAAAGTAATGCTTTAGCTCTTGTAATTTTGGCCAAATTGGAGCATTTTTATTATGATCATAACTTCTGCAACTTGCTCCATGTTATAATAGTTGTCCATAGCTGCTACAAGTTGCAGCAGCTATGTCCATTGCTACTACAAGTTGTAACAACTCTGGTCATAGCTGCTATAATAGTGTTAAAGTGATTTTTGACTAAGTTGGAGAGATTTTTGTCAAATTTGACCAATTTTGACCAATTTTGACCAAGTTGATAAAGAGTATTTTAATATAACAATGCTCTATATGTTATAATTTTGACTAAGTTGGACCAAATATAAAAAGTTGAGCCAATTTACTTTAACACGTTGTAGCCATGGTTTGAAATCTCGTACTGTGCTTGGTGAAACGGTCAAAATGTATTGTTTGGATAAATTACCGAAATTCGATGCTACTCGACATTGAGACAATGTCTCATGTGTCACAACTATAATTTGATGTTAACTCTTGACATCTCTTGGCTTGCTAAAATTGACATAATGACGTTTTTTTACATAGTTTGTTTCCACATAAGGTGTTATCCAACTTGTAGCATTCCATATGGAAAGCAAAGGTTGAGCTTAACTATATAGTTGTGTTATCTTTTTCTTCTTCATCTCTTTTCTCCTTCCACCTCTAATTTATCACCGATATCATACATCGAAACGTCAGCACGATGAAAAAATATCGTTCTAGTCAAAGATCAAAACATCGGCACGGCTCGAGTTTTCGAACCTTGGTTGTAGTAGCTTTAGTCGTAGCCACTACACGTTGTAACAGCTGCAACTATAGTTGCTTTAACATCATTGAAATAAGTGTATTTTTGAGATGAAAAATATGATGGAGCATTGTTTTGATATTTTGAAAAAGGGTCGTCCTTTTGACGAAAATGATAAATAAGGGGCACCCTTTTGAATTTTTTCCTTTTTTTAAGAAGTGAAAAAAAAATTAACCCAAAAAATTAGTTACAATAATTTTTGATTGAATATTTAACTAGACTAAGTTAGCTTTTCATCAATCTTTTTTAGTTTGATTTTAATAGGAGATCAAAATTGAGCATTGATGAGAATTCATCTATGTGATTATAGTAAAACTAGTCTGTATATCCAAAGGCATTTTTCGAGTATGAAATATGTAGACATTGGTGCATAATTCTTCTTCTCCATTCATCTTTATGTATGTCGATTGGCACCGCCTTGTAAAGTGCAAAAGTTGATTTTTTTTTTGTAGACTTAGGAAGTTATTTGCAAATATTTTTATGACCAACTTTCTTAATTTGGTACTCACCCTCCATAGTGTAGCTATTATTCCATTAAAAATTCTATATATTTGAATAACTATATCAATCTTCCATTCCTGAAGAAAATATCAAAAATTATAGATGATTTTTAAAATATAGAGATTTACCTGGACTACAATATATGATTATCAAGCTTTCATTGGAGTTGCCAGAATCCCCACATAACAAATGACCTTCATTTTTTGCATGTTCAAGTACCAAAGAGTCCTCTATTTTAGTGCTTTGGCTTTCTTGGTTTGATTACATTACCCTTGGGGTTTCACAATTACCTTTTGCTTCAATATTAGCAAAGATTGATGTTATCCTTTATATTGTTGTTTCAAATTGTTGTTTTTGCACCTATAATTTTATGCGCTATTGTGCTCTGAAGTGTGATAAATATTTTATTGATCGGGGGTGCAGGTCTGGCATGCTATTGGAAGGGACAGAAAACCACTTCGAAAGCAATATGTGGAGGCCATTGTGCCTCCTTTTGTAGCTATCCTAAGACGTTGGCGACCACTTTTGGCTGGTATTCATGAATTCACTTCTTCAGATGGTCAAAACCCTCTTATTGTTGATGATCGAGCCTTGGCTGCTGATTTACTACCTCTTGAGGTGCTTAACTCACTATTTGCTGCCTTGAATTCTCACATATAAAAACTTAAACTTCAGTATAGTTGATGGTCTTTCTCATTGTTGCCAGATAGTTTGAACCTGGTCTGTATACATTTGATACTTTGGTAGCAGTAATCATTTATTCTTTTTTAAGACTATGCCTTTGTAAAACAAATAAATAAAATTATTAGTGTGCACTCGGATCAGTCAACCTCATTCATGTTACTTCTTTAATCTTGTTGGCAAATTCTATTTGTTTGGCTTTTTATACTCTAGCACGAACGAACCTTTTTTTGGTACTGCTTTTAGTGGATCTTCTTCCCATATGTGAACATCTTCTTTTAATAATTTTATTCAACAAATTGACCTGCTTCATGTTGCTCCAATTTTTCCTTTGTAACCAGAGGATGAATAATGAAAACAGTCTTTATCTAGGCAAGAGTCCTTGTGTTGTTAGTGCTCTTTCCTCACTGTTTGTCTTGGTGAAAAAAATTTGATTCTGATTTGAACTTAGAATGGGTTGATAAAAAGCCTACGGAATTAAGGAATTTGTTACACTAAATTCATGATCTGAGATGTTAGCTATGTTAGTTGATCTGATAAGCACAAAACTTTTATCCGATTTGTTGAATAGATGGACAAGATGTTGCCACCATTAGTTTTGTAGGTGTTCCCTTGTTTGAACATGTCAATTGTCAAGTTACTTGGAGACATTTATTTAGCCTTAAATTAATCATTTATACTGCAAGTGAATTTACTAAACAAGTTCCTCCAGTAGATTTCTTTTTTTGGATTATTTTTTTAACCATTGGTTTAAATTAACTTATTTATATCATTAAAGGCTGCTATTTCAATGATATCACCTGGTTGGGCTGCTGCTTTTGCATCACCTCCTGCTGCAATGGGACTAGCAATGGTTGCTGCTGGTGCTTCTGGAGGAGAAGTTGTACCACCTGTAAAAAATGTCCCACTTAAACGTGATACTTCCTTGTTTGAGCGGAAAACAATTAGACTTCAAACTTTTTCAAGCTTTCAAAAGCCTCCTGATCCAACAAACAAGTCTGTTCCTGCACCAAAGGACAAAGCAGCAGCAAAAGCTGCTGCTTTGGCTGCTGCACGTGATCTTGAACGGAATGCAAAGATAGGTTCTGGAAGAGGACTTTGTGCTGTGGCAATGGCAACCTCAGCACAGAGGAGAAGTGCAAGTGATGCTGAGCGTGCGAAGAGATGGAATGTTTCTGAAGCTATGGGTGCTGCTTGGAATGAATGAATGCATTCAGTCAGTTGATTCAAAAACAGTTTCTGGGAGGGACTTCTCTGCTCTCCCCTATTCATATGTGGCAATTCTTGTAGGTAGTTTGCTTTAGCAAGGAACATACAAAGGGGTGAGGTATGATTGCATTGCTTACTTTCACAATCTCTGTCATGTCTGCATTTTATATAAATTCTTGGACTTGCAGATGGATAGGCGAATACAAGTTGATATATTAGACAAGCATCAGCTGTCAATTGGAAATTGTGCTTGGAGAAAACTTCTTCATTGCCTTGTAGAGATGGGTAGATTCTATGGACCTTTTGGAGACATCCTATACAATTCTGACCATGTATGTCTTATCAAGTTTGTCAGTATTGAACCATACTAAGTCACCAGCTCTTTCAATAGAAGAATGTTATGTAGATTGTTTATATATGTAGGTTTTTTGGAAGTTAGACTCTACAGAGAGTTCTTCTCGGATGAGACGATTTTTGAAAAGGAACTACAAGGGTTCTGATCATCTTGGTGCAGCTGCTGATTATGAAGATAGGTTACACCATAGACAAAGTGAAGAAACAGATGTGCATAAGGAAAGTGATCAAGATGCTTCAGTGAAAGAAAGCTTTCCTTCCACTGCTTCAGCGCTAATAGTGGAGGCAATATCATTAGAAGAAAGAACAGAAGAGGATGAACAGACAGATAATGCAATTAGTGAAACCAACAGCAACAGTCAACAGAAGCAATCTTTGGTTGCTGATAAAGGGTCAACAGATCGAAGAAACTCTGGGGCTTCTAATGATCATAGTTTGGTTCAGTCTACATTTGTGGATTCACCTGGTTATGTACCCAGTGATTCTGATGAACGAATAATTACAGAACTTCCATCGCTTATGGTACGGCCACTGAAAGTTTTACGAGGAAACTTCCAGGTATAATCAACTTGAGGCTTATGCCCTGATCTTATCTGATTTACCAAGCACTGAAAACAAAGATAAGCATAGTAGGAATTTCTAATCTTGAATTGCTTTTTCTCCTGGGTTGCAAAATATTACTGCAACT
>JBBUKS010000008.1:6101126-6143776 GCA_038050645.1 Hedychium gardnerianum | reverse complement strand
GATTTTCTGCCTTTTGTCTGCCAAACCAAACTGCTGCTTCAAATTGCCATTCCATGAGGATGGGGTTTACTCAGATTAGGTGGCAACAAAGAGAACCTTAGGGTAATAAAAAATTTAGCTGCCAGAAATTCCAAAGTATAGTAAGTAAAACTGTTACGAATTAGTTGTGGACTTGTGGTATCCAATGCTACATACTTCCGGACTTAAAATAGCATTGGATTTTACGTGTTCTCACTTTAACTTGATGCAGGGATATAGTTGTGTTAATAATTTAACTAATTTACCAAAAGCCACATTGGTCCATTCTCTTTGAACTCCACATTTTGTCTCAGTTTAAAATTTCATTGTCATTTGACATGCAGGATACATACTTGTTTCTCCTGTGTACCAAAATTGAGACCAATTATCATGGGTGGAAATTAACTATTTCTCCTGCTTCTATGTCACACCTTGATTTTGTTTGTATATAGTGATAGGAATTCATACATATGGAACCCAATTTATGTCATTTAAATTCAAATCAAACCAAATTTATATTAAATTCTAAATAATTATTTGTTCACACAAACAATTTAGTTTGTTTTATGTTTTTTTAAAGACCAATAACAATAGCTATATAGCATTAACAATATAATATCATGGTATAAAAGGATTGTTTTAGGCAGCAGGTGGTTGACTCACTGTGTTAGTGCATAGCAGTAGGTGAGGGCCTAGACGGTATATATTAAAATAAAATAAATTGATATTAACATAAAAAATAGCATATATATGGATTTAACAAAATATATTAGGATCAAAACAAATTTGCAATACTTTATATGTTTAATCAATGCATAAATGCATAACAATAGTGAAACACATTTTATTTTTCATTGCATTTTATAAGAAAACATGCAAATCAACATAAGTAGATAACGAAAATTCAAATTGGTACATCACAAGAAGACATGACAATCAAGTTGATAACTAATGTGATGATACAGTACCAATTCAAAGATGCAGTCTATAGTCTACTATTAATCAATAAACTAATTAGTCTAGTCCTCTTGAGGAGTAAAGCTATAAAAAATTCCCTCATTAAATTCCTCATCATCACCCTCAGTTTTTTTTTGCTCAAGTGAACCAGTTTACAAATGAACTGATTTTCTCAATTAAACCTTCCTAGACTCTGTAGCTAGTTGAACTGCCTAGGCTGACTTTTAGAAAAACTTGCCTAAAAGGGACCACACAATGGGTAGGAAAAACAGTCTTCTTGTGCAAATTGACTAAGCAATTACTTACACAGTGTAGGCAACCACCTTTTAACAATGTATAGTAAAATTATGTTACTATGTATATAACTATTGCAATAAGCTTTGATACTTAGCTCTTTGTCTTACACCATTTTTACTCGTGTTGAACACCAACACTCGAATATCAACACTCTTAGTAGATAGTTGATATTTCTATTGATCACTTATTAACATTTAGAGTAATATTTATGTTTGACACTTTGATCCACACCTACCCAAGACCGAGTAAATAGTTAAAAAAACATGAGAGCTCATCCTAAGTCAATGTCATGTTCAGGGTCTTTTTGTTATGATTCCATTACATTACATTATATGATATCATTCAAATCATAGGCCAGAGCTTGAGACCTACTTGTACCCAATCCTATTCTACCTGTTCAATTCTAGTTATGCTACTCCAAACTTTTAGTTAGAAATGAGACATATTGATGACTTGTGAATAATCAATTCAATTATAAAATCCGATGAAAGCTGTATTTATTTTTTGCAAGTCATTTATTGTAGAGTTTTACTAATAAGACATCAGTCAGTTTGTCCCAATTCGAGGGGCTCTTCCTTCTCCATGGAGGGAAACAACATCCCTCTCTCCGTGATAATTTTCTCTTAAGAAAACAACCACATATCACCAAACCGACACAATATCCACATAAAAGTCACAAAAACAATTTTGGAAATGTGATAGCATATCATAACATCATGAATAATATTCATTGTCTAGATTAAAGTTTAAAATCTCGAGCCGTGTCGAAATTTCGGTCTTTAAGAGGAAAGGTAATGTTTCGGTATCGTGTTGATGTTTCGATGCATGGTACCAATAATGTATTAAAGTTGAAAAAGGAAGGAGATATTGTCTATGCTGAGCATAGTTATCAATCTTGAACCATGCCGGACAAAACGGTCGAAATATATCATTTTAATAAACTATCGAAACTCCATAACACTGGTTAATAGAGATTGACAGTGGCTTTTTCCCCTCCTCATGCAACTTCTCCTCTATGAAGATTAAATCATACTTCCTTACTACTGAACATGACCCAAGCCTCTTGAATCCATATTGAATTCAATCATTTAAAGGCCCAAACAATTCTAGTCCAAACCGGAACCAAACCGCCATCACAGCCTTAATTGCTTATAGGATTAAATTCTTGTTTCAGATAGGTTTTAATCGCAAGTTAACATCTCAAAAGAGTCATAAGAGTCTAAACCACACCTGATTGCAATAGATATAATTTGAATGTTTTGGTATTTGACTGGAACGATACTCTTTTAGTATTGTGCTGACTTTTCAATGTGTGATACCAGTGGCAAATTGGTGATATAGGAGTATAAGATGAAGAAGAAAAGAAGTATACTTAAAAGTTCAAACTTTGTTTTCCATTGGAATGATATAATTTTTAAATTATCTTGTATGAAGACGAACTAAAAATAACAACATTATCTCAATTCATCTAGCATGTCAAGGAGTGTTGAATGTTGTCATGAAAATGATACTCATTGATATGATTGATCCAACGACATAGGAGACATTGTTGTGTTGAGTAGTATCGAGTTTTGGTAATTTATCAAAATGTTACGTTTTGATTGTTTCTCTTGGTACAATGCAAGATTTCAAACCATGAATAGAGGTCCTTGTAAGGTATGGGATAAGTTGATTTGTTATACTTTTCTGAGTCATGACTATGAATTTTAATACAAATGGCTATGAGCATTGTCATATTTTTTTTTTTTGAACTAAAACAAACCAAAAAGGAGTGGTTAAAATTGTGTTCTTACTCCAAACTATGTTGTAACAGTTCGAACTTTGTTGATTTATGACGAATGTTTGCATGGCTTGGCTCTTGGAAAGTACCATTCCAGTCCCATGTTGAAATTGACCAAGCACGAATTTTAGACTTTGATCTCACATATTATGATCTCAATATAAATGTGAAGATGCTGACACCCAAGACATGGGATTCTGCCTATGTAAGGTCGTCCTTGGTTTGCATATTTCTTCTTCATCCAAAAACCCTATCCTCTATAACTTATTCTTGAAGGGATGCTATCTAGAGTAATGCAGAAATTGTTGCATTGTTCTACTCCCATTCTCTATTTACATTGTTTATGGACTATCATTGTTTTCCCTTCCCAAATACATTCTATAGTTGGGAACAATAGAATGTATTTGGGAACAATAGAATGTTCTACTCCTATTAATTTTATACCTTTAACAACAACATTGAAGTGACCAAGAAAAGTCCAAAATACGTTGTCACTAGAAAAATAGTTCGAAGAACATTTTTGTTTGCTATTTCTGGTTGTTATTAGCATTGATACCTTGTACATGGTTTGCATCTTATAATGATATTTCAACCATTGATTATTGCTTTCTGTTCCATCTGATATTTGTGGAATATAATTCAGGTCACAACAAAGCGAATTAATTTCATTATAGATGAGAGAGCTAGTGAGAATTCCTTTGAAGATGCAGCAATTTCTCCAAATCAATCTGATGAGCAAGAGAAGGACCGAAGTTGGTTGCTCTCATCTATTCATCAAATGTTTAGCAGAAGGTACTGCCATTTTTATTGTCTTTTCTCCTAGTCACTGGCTATGAATTTTATTTAGGGATAAATAAGTATTTTCTGCTGTTTTTTTGGTCACTTCAATGTTGTTGTTAAAGGTATAAAATTAATAGGGTTATTGGTGTAGCAGGTAAGTCCCATATTAGTAGTTCTAGATTTTGAGTTTTAGCGTGAGACTATATATACCCATGTAATAATTATCTTGTCACGATCAATGCAGTGCAATATCTTTGATCCTCAAACTCTACATGTATTACAGCTTCCCTCCTAGGGTCACGGTTTTTCTAAAATTGATCTCTATAGGGAGAGACTGCTTTGTTTTCATTGATATAAATAATTAGAAGAATGATAGATTAGAGACAACACTACCTCCTTTTCCTCTGAAGTCCCCCTTTATAGGATCCAGCTCAAGCATCATCTGTGGAATCCCTTTAACTAGCATATGAGTTATTGATTTTCAAATGAATTTGCATGGTATTTCATTGCCAGGAGCTAGAAAAGTGGATTCCTATTCCACCTTCCATTTGAATAAGGTTCAGGTCCTATTTTATATTCTATTCAAGGATCTAGTTAGATAATATTTCAACAAAATGCATTTCTTGACACAACCTCCCTTTCTCAATGTTGGCCTCCCCTCATGCGATTTGTCATCTCTGCCTCTCTTCTTGTTGAGATTTGTTCTCATTGTGCCATACACATGCCCTGTTCATCATGAACTCAGATGCACATCTCAAGCATCTTTGCCATCTATACGTTATTACAACACCTTGTCACATCAATTCCTTCTCTATTGCACTAAACTCATCCAGGAGAAGGAGGTCGATCTCTTCTCCTTGTGACTCCAATGGACCTATATATCCTCTTGAGGACTCTTTCCAGTGACTTATGTGTGACTTGCTGCGTCACTACAGGTTTGAATTGTGGCACTAAGAGCATTGAGCTCAAAGAGAGAGATCACATCTTCCTCCCTACCATGAAACCCTTTTGACCTTTGCCATGATATGATGAAACCCACACCTGGCTACTCCATTTACCTTCTCTGATCTGACTATGATCTTCAGACATCCTCTACTGAACACTTATTCAGTCATCTCCTGTGGCCCTATGCACGTTAGCCAGCGGGCTTGGTGCAACAAAGAGTTGCGAACTCACACAATAGCCTAGTGTGACGTAGCCTAATGGCTTTGCTGTGACCAGATTAAACCTCTTGCGTGGCAACCAAGTCCAGGAGATCCCTTGGATCAAAGAGCTGTGGCTCTTGCTTTGAAGATCTAAAAGCAAGGTTGGTACCCACAGAAGGAACATCATCATTACCAGCCGCTACTGTCAACCTGACTGCTTTTCTCGACTAACTAGGAGGGCTTCTAGTGGATGTGAGTACCTCCACTACCAATCTTGCAACTTGATAGCTTATTGATGATGGCACCTCATGCAGACATGATCACTACCACTACCGAACCATTGGTCATGATCCAACCACTTGGTGATGATTACATCTCATGTGAACACATGCATTGTGAGTACTATTCTCAAATTGCAACACAAAACTTGTATTCCTAGTGACAACTACACCATATGTGAAAGGAAGCGCCATTAATATCAACTTTTACTCGTGATTCGATCAACTATGTGCTCCAACTATTTCATGATTTTTACAGAACCAAGGTCAAGGACCATTGAATGTGTGCTTTAACTCATTAAGTTTATTTTACCGGCAAGTGAATATTACATTTTTGTTGCATTATTATTATGCCTAATCTAGGTCTAAGCTTGACATAGTATATCTTCCATCATGAGTATTCAAGTCATTAAATTAATAGAGTTGTTTGTCAAGTGAGTTTAGAGGAAGCAACTAGGGGAAAAAAGTAAGGAAAAAACTTATAGGATAAGGATTGGGAAACTTTTCCTAGTTTTGGTTTCTTTAGAGAAGGAAAAAGTAGAGATTTTCGATTAACCCTTTCCTTGAAGAGAATTAGAGAAAGAAAGAGGGAGGTAAACTTGAATTTCAAAACTTTATTTGTTAAAAATAAATAAAAATTGATTTGGATTGAAAAAGAATAATTTTGGCTTGTTTGGATTACTCCATTGCACTTGAAATTTAGTTTTTTGAGAATTAGAGAAAGAAAGAGGGAGGTAAACTTGAATTTCAAAACTTTATTTGTTAAAAACATAAATAAAAATTGATTTGGATTGAAAAAGAATAATTTTGGACTGTTTGGATTACTCCATTGCACTTGAAATTTAGGTTTTTGTTCAAATTACACAGAAGCAATACAAAAAAAATAAGGAAAAGTTTCCCAGGTCTTTTCCTTTTTCTTCCACTTTTTCTGCTAAAGAAAATAGATGGAAAGTATTGCTGCTGTCCCTCATAGGAAGCACGACCTTAGGGTTTTATCATGAGACTATTTATACCACGTGTAATAGTTATCTCATCATGCTGAATCCAATTCAATTCAGATCCCCAAATTTTACAGTTCACTTCTCATAACCAAGCAACAGTTGGATCTCATGTAGTTTAATTCTTTATATGCCCACTTTTTTCATGGTAGCTGTAATAAAGTTGTGAAAATTGTACAAATTTTGTTAGTGCTAGCCTTCTAATGTTTGTGTCCCACAAGATTCTGATGGAACTCTTTGTTCTGTGTGTATAATGTTTTGCAAGGCTCATGCTGACTGCAACTTGTGAAGGGTTATTATTAGAAATGACCTCTATATTGGCATAATTTTGTTTTCTGAAGTTAACTATACAAATTATACGATGCAAAGTTTTAAACTCAACAAGAGTAGATTCTCATCTGAAGATTTTGCAAAGTGAAGCGCGTAGATTATTTTCATAGTAAAAAGTTTAGTACTATTATGAGTTTGATATTCATTAATCTTGTTTTTTATGTGTAATAAAGAAATGTTCTTTGTTCACAAAATAATTAATCAACAATTTTCTGGATTACATTTTCTCCTTGACTAATTGTCATCTTTATACTACCATGCTCAGTGAATTAAATATTGGTGCCAATGCTTATCATATTTAACTTGGTAGGGGTCTGCTAAAATGCATTTCATTTGCTCATTAATGTTTGATCAGGGCAAGACAAAGAAAAGGTAAACTACAAAAAGAGTAACCAAGGTTTGAAAACTAGTTCCAAGGTAGGTTTTCTATCCACTGTCAGAATGAGACATTTCAGGTGTCCCAGGTGCTAGTATTGGTCCCTAGCACAAACTCTAAGTGGAGGAAGCCACCCAATTTTAGTGGTTGTACTAAGCACCAACCCTAGACGTAGGAGGAGGACTAGGCAAAGGAAGAGGAATCACATAACTCATGTAAGTGTGTCGTAGAGGAGGAGGTAACTCAATGCTAGTCTTTTGCTGAGCACCAACCGTAGGTGGAGCCATAGAGAAGAATTAGGTTGAGGAGGAAGAGAAGTTGCATGAAGCCTCACGTTGTTGCGGACTTCACATGTTTTGTGTCTCATAGTCATAGAGTTCCATGTGCGATGTTGCCATGTTCACCTTAAGTCACACACCTTCAGGATGCACAAGGAAGTCTTGTGCCACCAGAGTTCTCTGTACATTGTCACCTTGTTCGCGTGAAGTTGAGAATTAAGTTTCATGGTCTTTGAGAGTTCTAGGTGTTGGTCTGTGGGCAAAATAAGATGTTTCTCCTGTGCTAGCAAACACAAAATAATATTTTTGAACCATGGTTTATACTAAAATTTTGTCCACTTCATTTGTGTTGATGAAAGGTTCCATCTCATTTTTTTTTTATTTTGTTCTTTGGTCTTTCTACTTGCCTATATCTGAGCCATCCGAATGAGGACAAAACATATCACAAGCAATGTACTACCTTGATGTATCTAAATAAATCTAAAAACTCTAAACCTTATATCAGGTGAGTCTCATGCATGGTTTTAAAATCTTTCCACACTAGTTGACATAGGTGAAAGTTCTTGTGTTGCTAGCTACACAACTGCAGTGAAACCCACAGCATGTCATGGGCAAGAGGAGAGTAGCTTATTCTATAGTGACTAAGCAATACTTGAGAGATGATAAGAACTATTTTGGTCTTCTTCCATGTCTAGGAGACAACCATCCTCTAGTGATCAAACAATACAGGAAGTGGGTTGCTTCAACCTTCTCTTTTGTTGTGAGGGATAAGGCTCAATGGAGAAGTGGTTTGTTTCCTCTAGAGGTCGAGCAACAACTACACAGGCTGAGAAACTTCTTATCCAATGTTCATCTCTTTTTCTTTTCACCACTACTATTAGGGCTAACCCTGGGCACTTACACTGGTATAGATGTCAACATGATCAACATGTCTTGTTTTGGCCATGGACAGATACCCTAGTTTGGAATGACATTTAGACCTTTTCCTCATAGTAGATCTGCAATTTTAAAATGCATTAAAGAAAAATAATTGGGGGACATCACATTTCCATTCAAAGAAAAATAATTTCTCCATTGTAACTCCATCAAACTTCTTTTCTAGCAAACAAAGAGAGCCTTAGACCTCTAGTGGCTCCTTCTCTTTTTCTTCTTATTTGTATTGTTGCTCTTGTTGCCTCATCCTTTACTGTTGCATCCTCATTTCCGCCTCTTCTCCTCTTTCTCCTCATCTATTTTTGTTTTGTTATACATTAGTAGAATGGTTTAAAATCGTACGTTGCGTGTTGAATAATATCATACTGTGTTGATGATGCCAAGGAGTGTCCTATTGTGTTGACAATTGACATGCTTTACACACTACAACACAAGTGAAGATGGATTCAAGTATTGTTTATTATTTTTTTATAACTTATTTTTTTAAAATTCCAATTTAATTGATTATGTGATTACTATAATCTTATTTGTAAAAGTAAACAAATTAATTTGGAAGAAGGCTATAAGAGTAAAATTTGTTAAATTTATGTCAACATTCATTAAGTAAAAAAATTAAGTGAAACCTAATTGAAATCATTTTGATATATTTTAAGATATGTGAAAGCAAGAGCATGTTATGTCGAGTATTGGTATGATATAGGATAATAAAGTTTTGATTCAATTGGTTGTAATTGTTGTAGTTTTTATAAGTAAAAGGGAATTAAAGAAGTAATTCAGTTGGTTGTAATTGTTATAACTTCAATGCATTTCGAGTATCGACACAACATGATATTGAAATTGTACTTTTGTGAGCAAAGACTGAAATTCTAATAATGAATGTACTTTATCTTTCTACCATTTGATGCACGATATTTGTTTTGGTATTAAAAATGTGTAACCAATAGTTGAGATGCTTCTAATATTTTAATATTTTTCTCCAAAATTAAATTTAAATGATATATATTTGGAAATAAAAAAGCTAAGTGGATTTGGATAATAGGGTTAAACTTATTTGAGTTTATCTTGTCGTACTTGTGAGTGTTGGCACAAGACAACACCAAACTATTTGATCAAATTTTTGGCATGGCATGAGTCGTTCTACCTTAATTATTTGATTTTGTATATTTATATTCCTCACATGCTATGTTGATTTCATTAATGTGAAAACTTTGCTCTAGAAAACAACTTTTCAAACACATATATTTAGCCATAATTGTATTCATCCATGTGTTTTTAGGTTTGTTTTGTAGCCTAGCAGTACTTTAAAGAACAATGTTAACTCCCATTATTGTAGGTCCAAGGCTATTGAATGAATGGTTTCAAATCTAGTGCCATGTCAGTGGCATGGTCAAAAAATTACTATTTGAATAAATTACTAAAGCCTAATGGTTGATGCTAATCAACAATGGTAAATTTTCTTATGCCGCTTGCATCAATTGTACCAAGGAGTATCTTATCATGTTGGCTCTCAGCACATTTTGGAACATTTCATCACACACCAGGACGGATTTAAATAATATTTAATATTTTTACCATAACTTATTTTTTTAATATTCTAATGTAGTTGATTATTTAATTGAAATAGTGTTATTTTTATGTTTGTAACTTCTAAAGATTGAATTCATTTTGATATATAAGTAAAAGAGGATTAAATGATCAAAGCTCTATCTCAGTACGCTTTAACACATGCCCAAGCATGTTGAGGATTGTAATGATAAAATAATAAAATTTTATTTCAATTATCTTTCTAATTTGTTAGTCTTATTTTCAAAAGAAAATAGTGATAGAGTAACAAATGAGGAAACCCCTTTTAAATCATTTTATCATGATTAAATGTATATCAAAGTGTGCCATATGTTGTTATAACATAATGTCAAAACTGTATGTATCATATGTTGTTATAACATAATGTTGAAACCAATGTTCCAAATCTCAAGCCATGTTGAAGTTTAGGTCTTTGATCGGAACGATAATGATTATGTATCTTGCCGACATTCCAATGCATGGCGCTGGTGGTAAATTGGAGCTTGAAGGAGTTAAGAAATGAAGCAGAAGGAGACATTATCTAGCAGAGTAGTATTAAATTTCGATAATTTGTCGGAATGATAGGGGTCAACTATTTTGTCCCTATGGTAAGATATTTCAAACCATGGTCAAAACTGTACTATGTGGGTTGGGAAAACTCTTGCCCAGAGTGATATTTTTAGGCCTTGATTGAATACTAATATATTTGACAATAAAGAAGAGGAGTAATTGTCTATGGTGTCCATTTTATATCATACTGTAAAGGTTAGTTCATATTTCATATCATATATGGGGTATCCAAGCTATGTATTTACCAATAGCGCTGCAGTGCTTTATAATCATGACTTTCCTAAATCAAATTCTAACATATATCAGAGTTGGTCAACTTTTTTTCTAGTGATCTCTGTTTAATGTATGTATGCAGAATTCTTTGGCTTAGTGGTTGGATAATGCACCAGTTTTTGCTCTTCTTTCTACAAGTTTTAACTTGTTCATGGTGCTTTCACTTGTTATTTCCTGCAGATATCTTCTTAGAAGGAGTGCTTTAGAACTGTTCATGGTTGACCGTTCAAACTTCTTCTTTGATTTTATTGTAAATCTCTCTCTCTCTCTCTCTCTCGTATATCTAATTACATAAGTCTTGCAACTTGGTTCATGCTTTATATTTCTTTGGCCTTGTTTTGTCTTGACCTGCTACAGAATATTGAAAGCCGTAAAAGTGCTTACCGTGCAATTGTTCAAGCTCGTCCTCCACATCTGAACAATATTTATCTTGCTACACAAGTCTGTATACTACTTCATTGTCATACTTGATTACTTTTTTTTTTTTTCTAATTCTAGTTTGGTAGCTTTCTTTGGCTTACTAACCTGCATTATGATTCTAGAAGCCTGAACAAATTCTTAAAAGAACTCAACTTATGGAGCGTTGGGCACGATGGGAGGTACAGATATGACAACATTCCTTATTTATGCTGCATAAGCTTCTTAGTTTGTATTGACTGTGCGCGTTTACTGATTGATGCTCTCCAATTGCACTTCTTGCAGATCAGCAATTTTGAATATCTAATGGAGCTGAATACACTGGCTGGCCGGAGTTACAATGACATAACACAGGTTATTTTCTGAAGTTTTCAAATGAAGACATCTTTTCCTTCATATGTTTTGGGAATTTATATAGTTTTTATTTGTTGCAGTATCCTGTTTTCCCCTGGATTCTAGCTGATTACTCCTCAAAAAAGCTGGACCTTCAAGATCCAACAACATACAGGGATCTGTCAAAGGTTGATAACTCCATGTTTAAGAATTGTGCTTTATTGTAAAAGACATATTTCAACTAGAAATTGATCAATCATGCAGCCCATTGGTGCACTTAATCCTGAAAGACTAAGAAAGTTCCAAGAGAGGTATTCCAGCTTTGAAGATCCTGTCATCCCCAAATTCCATTATGGTTCACATTATTCTAGTGCTGGAACGGTAATTGCTATTCTATTTGTTTGTTGCTTCTTTATAAATGATTGCACTAAGTGTTTCATTTGTGAATGCATCTACGGACCATTTCATGTGCAATATGTATGGTCCTTGCTTGTTTAAGTCAAGGTTTGAAATTTCTATCCAAGTTGGGGTTTAGGTTCCTAACCGGCTTGAGACAATGCCATTAGAGCTGATATCAGTGTCGGAGGTGTGCCAAAGGAGGAGAAAGGGGAAGGATAAGAGAGAAGGTCGGTGTCGAAAGAATAGGTAGAAGAAAAATAAGAGACAAGATACTTGACATGCTAGGGTTTTGGTGTAGAGTTGGTGCTACAAAGTGACAAACTGTGATGAGGAAGAAGGTGTTGACTTACGTGTGCTCGTTTTGTTCCATGTAGAGAAGTGATGGATGTTCAGTATGGAGCATGGTTTAAAATCTTGAGCTGTTTCTCTCGCGGACTGACATTGGCACTGGCACAAGCATGCCTCCGATACTGGCGCGCTGCGATTTGTCCGAACGCATTGCGCGAGCCCGACGATGTGTCCTGACTCGTCACGCGGGCTTTCAATGGCGGCGTGGAGGGGTAAAGTTTTTAACTTAGGTTTAATTAAATTCATTTTAACCAACTCCTAATTATATTTTGGGATAATTTAAATAGGCCTAATTAAAGTCTAATAACATTATCCCATTAATTTAATACATTTATATATTTTAATTTTTTTATTTTTTATTTTAAATATTTAGATTAATTTTTTTAAAAAATATATTTAAATTATTTTTTGATTTTTACTTAATATATTTTATATTTAAAAAATACCGAAACTATATCGGCACGACACGATATGATACGGTACCGAAACTATATCGTTCTAGTCCGGGATCGAAATCTCGACACAGCTCGAGATTTTAAATCATAGTATGGAGAGTTGCAAAGGAGCGACAAAGCAAAAGATACTGTTGAAATATATGGTGGGAGAAATGTCGACTGTCGTGCAATGGAGCTTGTGAGATGGAAATAAGTCACGTGTGTCCATTTCGTTTTATGCAAAGGAGCTCGCGTGATGAAAATACATTGTGGGCCTGTGGTTTCAGTGCTGGCAGGAGGAATGTGTCGAGCTGTTCTGTGTTCTTATGGGGAGAACGAAATATTTTGGCCATATTGAGTGGTACAAAACAAAACTTTAACCATGGTTTCAGTATCATTTTGTGTCGCCATTCAACATGCTTTGGTACACTTCAACATGCTTTGGTACACTTCAACAACTCATTAGTTATAATCCTATAATTGTCTACTTAGCTTGTTTACCTTCTAATTGGTGCATAGTAATTAGAAAGTCAATTGAATTTTGAAGAATAAGGTATAATATAAGGAGCATTTTGATTAATTATATATTTACTCTATACCAAAATAAGTATCATGCATCATATGAGAACGTTGGTTCTTGTAGCATACTAGTGAGTTTAACTCTATAGTTCTCCTAAACTCAAATTAAATAATGGTCTCAAGATATCTGGTATTGGAGTTGCTTTCTCTACATTACCATAAATATATCTCAGCTAGAGAATTGAATATCGTGGGGATAGTTTTCTGAGGTTGTTTTGAGTGTGATTACTTTCAAACACCAGGCTCCTAATGTGAAGCCAACCATCTTCATCCGTTTTATAACACCAAGTGAAGCAAGGCACCGAATAACCCTTCAGCCATTCTTCCTGATTCAGTGTCATTTGGCAGAGGATATTCTTCATCTTGCTATCGGTGGAAATCTTGAGCTATGAGGTGGTAGTGTGGGTGGTGGTTCTCATCCTGGAACAGTAGGGTGGAGGGTTCAGGCATGGAAAACAGTGATCCTACAGAGTAGATGAAACCATGTAGTAGTCAGAGAGTTTGTGGGGTCTTTCTTCAAAAACCTTGGACAGAGTGTCCTGTAGCATTCCAAAACCATGTGAGGAAGTAGGAATACTCCAGGAGGATGTAAATCATCCCATTACAAGAGCTACAGTGTTGCAGGCTGAAGGCATAAATAATCTTGCATGGAAACAGAAACAGTGAAACGGTGCTCCGGGAGCAGCACATATATGTCAATTAGAGACATACTAGCTGGTCTGGATGCAGTTTCTGCTATAAGTGAAGAGCAAGTTTTGTAGGACAGGAAGTTGGATCTATCAAAGGGAGTGAATTGGGTTGTGGATTTGGAGGAATGTCGTGTGAGTTTTACCATGTACCACGAACTGGAAACTGACCTCTTTGCAAACCCATCACTAGGCACTCAGCGAGCAGTGGAAGGACAGAGCTGGGGCTCAAGGTCTTGAGAAGGAACATCAAGAAAGGCAAAGAAAGGGGAAGATGATCCTTGCAGTTAAGGAAGATGCAGCTCAACCCAGTATTTGGAGAAGTGTGTGGCTTGTTAAATTAGTGGGATGGGGAAAGCTTGAATTCTATCCCGCTTAGCTATTGCTCAGAGACTGTCAAGAAGGGTAGAGGTACCTGTGTGACGGGGAGAAGATACCCTTTAATAAAGGTGCAAGAAGAGTTCAATTGTGATTGCTAGGGGATGAGAACTCTCACCATCCAGTGTCAGTAATTTTGGAATTTGTAGAGGTCCTGGCTACCTTCTGAAGGTTGGAATTTAATTTCATGGATGAGGAAGCTGCCATCGTAGCTATCCTCACAAAATTAGGGGTGACGACCAGCAGCTGAGTGATGTTCTTTGATTCATGGTGGGAGGTAACCCTTGATATGGACTATAAATTTAACTTTAATTTTTTGGAATGTCCGAGGGACTGATAGGTTATCAAAGAGATAGTTGGTATCTGATTTAACGGCTGACTACATCTGTGATTGGATTCTCTTTCATGGTAGACAGTCACATTATTAGCAGCTGCTGTTTACAGCCGTCACAAGATTTGTGTTTTAAATGATAATTGGTCAAGTCAAGATGTTACAACAAAAGAATATCAACAGTGACACTATAAATGATAAGTCTACCTTCAACCCTAAATGAAAAGATGAAAAAAAGTCTACCATGGGGCAGGGAACTCTGAAGAATTAGATACCCTAGTTAAAAATTGTCAATCTTCCTTTGTAGACTGGGAAATTCACTTTGTACATTATGGTTCATCACCCGAGGGTGTAAGTGTAATTATCAATACAGGTCGTCACTTAGTAATAGTACAATAAAAAACTAAGAACTAATAAACATAATAAATAGGATAAGGTAAACGAGAGGTGTTAAAAAAATACTCTCAGATCAATCTAACCTAAATAACAAGTAGTTATTAGTCCAAAATAGGTAATTATTTCCCAATATCAATAAGGAAATTACTTACTAAATACTTTTACCTTGAAACCAATCATGATCAGTGGCTCTTCAATCTCAGAAAGCCAAGCTCAGCAAAACATTGTTGATTCTACCACTAGTAACTGACAGAATGATCTCAAAATTGTCTTATCTTTAGAGAAGGTCTTTCATTATATAGATAAGACTGCCAACTATACAAGGAAAATAAATACATGGAATAATTCTAGAACCTAAATATGGTAACCTAAATCTCCTATTTATGAGAGTATATACAACCTTTATTAGGGACTCAATTACAATATTTCACAGAGGTAATTGAACCTAAATATAGTAACCTAAATCTCCTATTTTTGAGAGTATATACAACCTTTTAGGGAATCAATTACAGAGGTAATTAAGCTGCTGTAATTTATTGCCTATTACTGACATCTCCCGTCAAATTGATGTGGGTGATCCACAAGCATCAATTTGTTATTAAGAAATTTATGTCTTGGCCGTGGAAGGGCCTTAGTAAAAAATCTGCCACCTGAAGATGGGTAGAAACATGAGGAAGAGAAATGATCCGAGCCTCATAAGCCTCACGGATGAAGTGACAATCAACCTCGATATGTTTAGTACGTTCATGGAAGATGGGATTGGCAGAAATGTGAATGGCACTAGTATTATCTGCATGAAGAGTAGGACTGCATAGAGGAAAACCAAGCTCAGCTAGTAGACCACGGAGCAAGTGGATTTCTGCACAAGCTTGGGACATAACTCTATATTCTGACTCAGTCGAGGACTTAGAAACACGGTCTTGTTTCTTACTTTTCCAAGAAATAAGAGTTGGTCCAAGAAACATACACCATCCTATTGTAGAACGCCTTGTATCACTACATCCTGCATAATCAACATCACTGTATGCTACAACATCAAGTGAAGTAGAAGCAGGATAAAAAAGTCCATGAGAAACTGTGCCATGGACATAGCGAATGGTTCTATGAACTACATCCATGTGTAGGTGCCTAGGAGAAGTCTGGAACTGACTAACTTCTTGTACTGCATAAGAGATATCAGGCCTAGAAATAGTAAGATAGATTAGGCTGCCAACAAGATTTCGATAGGCAGGATCTGATAACAAGTCACCCTGAGATTAAGCTCCATCGGAGTATCAAGGGGAATGGAATCTTGGAGACTTGCCACCAAGTCCTGAGCATATTTGTGTTGTGACAAAAAAATACCATGGGAACCAACACTAATCTCTATTCCAAGAAAGTATGTGAGAGAGCCCAAATCTTTCATGTGGAAAGAGTCCTGCTGCTTTAGGTGAGAGATAAGAACTAAATCAGTACCCGTGATTATGATATCATCAATATATACTAAAAGAATGACAATACCCTGCTCAGTTTTGTGAAGGAATAAAGATGCATCAAACTTGCTTTTTAGAAAAGCAAACTTGAGTAAGGCAGAAGTGAATTTCTCATACATGCACGGGGTACCTGTTTAGACCATACAATGAGCAACGCAATTTGCACACGGCAGAAGCAGAGTTAGAAATTAAACCTGGAGGACGTATATAAACATCTTCCTTGAGATCTCCGTGAAGAAATGCATTCTTCACATCCATTTAGTGCAAACTCCAATTTTGTGAAGCCGCAATAGCCAAAATAGTGCGTATGGTAGTCATTTTGGCTACCCGAGCAAAAGTCTCCTCATAATTAGCGCCATATTCTTGATTAAATTTGGTTAAGTCCTAAACTGATCAAAATGAATCCAAATTGAGTTTAGTTTGAACCTAGTTGGCCTCAATCACCATCTCTACTCGACAGGCACTTCAATTCAACTCATAAAATTTAAAGTGTTAGTTAGATTCAGCTAAATTCATTGTCTAATAATTTGAAAAGAAAAATATAAAACACTAAAATTTTAAATAGGTTAAAATTCAATATCAAGAAAGTAGTAATATCATGTGCAGGACTAGGCTGAGTTTGCATGAATCTGATTGCTGAGTTGCCCTTCAGAAGTTAACAGCTACTGTCTTTAGCCATAACACTGAACCACACCCCACCACTCTTCAAAAAGGCTGTTTGGGAGCCAAGTTTACTAAAAAAGGGTTTTGTTTTGATGACAATTGGTGTTACGGTAGTTTGAAATTATGGAGCCAAGGGGAATAGTCCCACTTTGGAAGTTTAGTAATTGAAGCAAAGTTTGTCCCATTAGTTGATTGAATTGAATTGTGCAGTATAGATATGAGCTAAATAATGAGCCTATATGATTAAATTAATTAATATAATTAATCTTGATAAGGGCACTTAGGCATCTTGGATTCCAAAATCAAAATATATTTTAATTTCTATCAAAATTATTTTGGAATTAACTTTATGAATATTTTGAATTAATTTTTGAACTAATTTGAACTAATTTGAAATTATATATCTGCTTGATAAAGAGTGTTAACTCTGTAAGAGTTGTGCTCATTGGAAAAGTTGCCTTTTGCTCACAGTGACCAAATTATATAAAATAATGACTTCAGTCGAGATTATCATTCATTCAAAAGATTTCATCTTCTTGAGAGAATTTTAATAGGCTTGATTATATTGTAGTGGCATTTTTGCCTTAGGAAGGTGATAACACGCCTCTAAACCATTTACATTTTTCTCCTTGCTTCGTCTACAATTGGTGGTATAGGGTTCGATTGCATACTATATAAAGCAGTTTTGGGATAGTTGTGGCCACTATAAATGCTTTAGTAAGGTGGAACATGAAATGCAGGCCGCTTCGGGAAACTATCAACAAATGGGCATAGATAGTAAAAATTTAGATAACACAAAAGGAGGTCTTTGTGAGAAAGGAACTAGAGAAGATAGAAAATCACGAAGTGAGGTACCAAGGTGTAATCCCCAAAGGCTGCTAGGTCACCAGAGGCTGCTGGACAGAAGCTAGCAGAATGGTTTTCTCGAGATGGTGAGGTGGCTCAAGCATATGATTTCTTTAGACAACCTAGTGTTAAGAAGCCATGAGCCCGGATAGTGTAGAAGACATGTAGAGCCGAGTCATGCAGTTACCCTCTGGATGTTGGCACTGAGGCGGCTACCCACGAGAGACAGACAGGAGTACTTGGAGGACCGGTAGTGCACCTTCTGTCGTGCTAGAGTCACAGGAGCATATATTCTTTGGGTACCCTATATAGCGGAGTTATGGAGGAGGATGAAAGATTGGTTGCAAATGGGACAGAAGATGCCCCCACATACCGGCGGATGATGAGGGTCTTTGGGATATATTATTGTGGGAGTAGAAGGTTGACAAAGTCTCGTCATATTGCCTTGTCTTCTATGGTACACCATGTATGGAGGGCTAGAAATAAAAGTTTCTTTGGTGAGGGTCAGTTAGATTGTAAGAAGATTTTCAGGAGTGTGCAAATTCATATATACCGGTCCTTGGGAGTATACTCTGATCTGACTCTTTGTCAGACATAAGTCATTTCTAATGGCCAATCCTTATACTCTTGGTTCGAGCTATAAATTTTTTATTTATCCAAAAAAAAAGGTGTAATCCCCAAAGCAATCTCGAGGCAAAACAACAATTCAAAGCTGAGCTCAATTGGATTGTGTGTAAAAGGACAACACTCACAAAAGGTCTAAAGTGAGATGGATAATGGATGTAAATGAGAACTCCAGGTATGTTTCACGCCATTGCAAATGGTCATAAGAGGGCAAACTCCATTTATATTTATAGGAGGATGTCTCCAAAGATACAAGGAGATAAGAAGAACTTGGAGGAGTTATCTGATCATTTGCATCTAAAGATAAGAAGAACTTAGAAAAGTTATCTGATCATTTGCATTTATTATGGGCAAACTGCATAGATCTTACTAGAAACTGTCCTGACTTGTATCAATATTCAAATAAATAGTCTTTGGCTACACTAATAAAATCCTTCATAAAAGCTGAAATTCTAGGTTCCATCAAGAGTTTTGGCAAAAATAATGATAGGAACCTGCGTCCTGTCTCAAGGGAGATAGAGAGGGATGAAAGAAAAGGGATGAGATGATCACTTCGAGGGGATCGACCTCCGATAATGATCACTTCGAGGGGATCAACCTCCAATAACCAAAGTTGTTGATTATTTAATTGAATAACTTCATTCACTGTCAAAGATTACATAACGACTCTATATATAACTATACAAGAATACCAAATCAATATAAAAATTATTAATAAGTCTAATAACTTATCTAAAGGATAAATATTATACAATCTAATGACCTTATCTAAATTAAAATAAATCTAATAGCATATTCTAAAGGATAATATTTTAAAGGGGTTATTTGAATAAGTCTATTTGGGAAAACTGCATAGATCTTACTAGAAACAATGTCCTGACTTGTATCAATATTCAAATAAACAGTCTTTGGCTACACTAATAAAATCCTTCATAAAAGCTGAAATTCTAGATTCCATCAAGAGTTTTGGCAAAAATAAAGTCAGGCATGGTTTAAAATTTCATTCTATACCAGATGAAATTGGCAAAAATTTTCATTCCGCCCACCACCCAGCATCGACATCGTGGCCGCCGCGAGGTCTCGGAGGCGCTGCGATCCTGCGGCGAAGTCCACGGGGTCACAGCAGGGATGCCCGGGGCCCCGCAGTGGAGATGCACGGGGGCATGCAGCGGGGACACTCGCAGGCGCGAGAGTGGGATGTAGGTGGGAGGCAGAAGAAAAAACTTAGATTAATAATTAAGCAACTTGTAGCTATAAATTGGATAATTTAAACAGATTTTATCACCCTAATAAAACTATCTCATTAATTTAATATATATTATTTATTTTAATTTCAAAAATATATAATAAAATTCTTATTTATTTATTTACCATATGGAGATGCTGTGATCTTATTTTTTTTCAAAAAATTATTATTATTATTTTTTGTATTTTAATTTTTTAATATTTACATTAAATTTTTTTATTTTTAATTAATATATTTTATATTTAAAAAATATCAAAATCATATTGGCACCATACAATACGATATTGAAATCATATTGTTCCGTAAACTGAAACTCCGATACGGCTCGAGATTTAAACCATGCCATTGATGCATGAATTAAATGATAAATTTAGTTCCTTTGTCTAATTTCTTCATTTAGCTTTGTTATTGCTTTTGCAGATGAATTTTGTTAACAAGGATAAGAAAGTATTTATGCTGCTCATTTGGCATTTTCTCTCTTATAATACAGGTCATGTATTACCTTTTTAGGGTGGAGCCATTTACCACTCTCTCCATTCAACTTCAAGGTGGCAAATTTGACCATGCTGATCGAATGTTTTCTGACATTGGTAGTACATGGGATGGTGTCCTTGAAGATATGAGTGATGTGAAAGAGTTGGTAATATGTTTCTGTACATGTTGATGTAATTTCTTTAGGTTTCTAACTCTTAGTTCCAAAGTTATTTATGCCTTTATTCATCCAATTTTTCTTTCAATCTTGTCAATAATTTAGGTTCCAGAGATGTTTTACCTACCTGAGGTACTGATCAATATAAATTCCATTGATTTTGGTACAACTCAACTTGGAGGAAAGTTAGGTGAGTACTTTCTTTTCGTACACAAGCTCAAGATGATCAAAACTCTAGGAATAGGTAAATTAAATTGCCTTGGTTTGCTGCAGACACAGTTAAATTACCTCCATGGGCTGATAACCCTGTTGATTTCATCCATAAACATCGTATGGCTCTGGAAAGCGAGCATGTATCGTCTCACTTGCACAACTGGATAGATCTTATATTTGGGTATGTAATTCAAATACTAATTTGTTTGAAACATTTTTCTTTTCTTTTCTTTTCGTTTTTTACAGTCTTATAGGATTAGTAATAGTGCATTGTCTTAGTGATTACTAGCAATGACGGTGTGATGTGGAAGTCCACTTGGATTGAACTCCCCTCAACTGAAGGTACAAGGAATGAAATTTTTGAAGATGGAAATAAAATTTTTGTAAAGAGACATAGAATAGTGTTTCAATTTTTTCTCCGAAAAGAGAAAAAGAGGATATAATATTTGGAGAGGGATAGAATAAGATATTAGAGAATTGGTAAAATTTAGTATCTACTAGAGAGGAAAATGGTTATTGAAGAGAGAATGTATCTTTTAAAGCTGACGAGAACCAATGGAGTTCGAAGCAATTTAAAACCTACTTTAAGAGTAAATATGGCAAGAGAAAAATTGTCAACAGAGATGTTGGAAATTGAAGGCTTGCAATCAATAGAATATATATATATATATATATATATATATATATATAGAGAGAGAGAGAGAGAGAGAGAGAGAGAGTTAATGATAAAACTAATGATTTAGCTGTTTCTCAAATCTCTATGAACAAACCCACATGATTAAATGACCTTTATCAGAAAAACATATGTAACCAAAGCTTGAATTTAATGGTTTGCTACCACCAATAATCTTTCCTTTATAGGTAATTTATATGGGTCATATTAAAAATGATGGTTGTTTGTAGATGCTTTGTCCATAGGATTTGTAGTGGTAATTACTAAATCTATTTGCTCTCTTCTTTCACTTCCTTGCAACTATCTCTACGTTTTATTATTAATTATCTGGTTAATAGTATCAGATTAGTATGTTATTTGATAACATCATATATTTTAAAAATATCAAATTATACCAGATTTATTGATATAAATCTATGTATTTAATTATTAATAAATAAGTACTCTTATTTAGTAAAATAGAATTGATAATTAATAACAATATATTTGAATTCCATGATATAGGTTTTAGCTAGAACCTCAATCACATTTAATTGAGAATATATATAAAGGATGTTTTCAGGGCATTCTTGATTGAGAGGACATTGTATTCTCTCTTGATTATGATTAAGTGAGATTGATGAATGAGATATTGGGTTTCTACTAGTAGATTGCAAGCAAAAACAAGGTTGATCATTCAATCTTGTGATATCTCAAATGGGGATGAGGTTGACCAATTCAAGTTAGATTTAAGGAGGGCAACAAAAGACTCACCCATCTCCCGTGCACATTAGCTAGGATACAAGATGAGATCAACAAGAAGACTAGATTAATTATGTTTTCCGTAGTCAATATAACTTAGCCAAATTTCATCATTTTCTCTTCAATTTAACCAAGGTTCAATTAATTTCATTTATCTTCCAGTAGAGTATTATGGGAGATTTCTTCAAATCTCTAAAAAAAAATGGCAGTCCGATGCACGAAGCTTTCGTCGGGTCCGGGGAAGAGTCTATTGTACGCAACCTTACCCGCTTTGCAAGAGGTTATTTCTGAGACTTGAACCCGTAACCTCTAGGTCACATGATAGTAACTTTACCGTTGCGTCAAGGCTCCCCTTCTGGCAAAAAATCAGATATGATGCAAGCAAAAAATCTGATGTCAACATGCATGAGATGATCTCTTCAAATCTCTAATTTTTAAAATTTCTCAATCAACTTATGAGATGATCTATTTCTTGGCAAAAAATCAGATACCAATACTGACTCAACTTAGGTGATGCGTGTTGGTGCAGTGATTCACCCCCCCCCCCTCACGTGCACTAAATCCTACAACGCGTATATGTATTGGCCAATTTTGATAATTATGGTCTTTGTCCCTTCCCCCTATAGGAAACTGCATAGGCTAACCAGTGTGCATCACTTAGCAATTCCCACAGTAATGATGCAAGCATGCCTGAAGCAATTCTCACAGTAATGTGATGTCAACACGGTATCACATTGGAATGGAATAAACTATGTCAACTACCAGGTTTCCTTCAGTCTAATTTCTATTGGCTTATTTACTTACAGGATAAAATGTGTCTCATTCTTAAAATAGGTAAGATATGAAGAAACAGATTGTTAAAGTATACTCATAACAAACCCCAATAATCACAGATAAGATATGCAGAAACAAATCTTTAAAGTATATTTAACTTAGGACATACCTTGATAATCATTGATACCATGGTATCAGCTTTCAAGGGCTGATTGGTATTCTTGTTGACTGATATCAATTCTATGTTAGCAAGGATAAAGATCAATGTGTTGTGCATGGTGGTACAATTTCGATAGTATTGATTGAGATAGACTAGCTCGACTAGTACCTTCTAATACCAAGTGAGACTGGATCATTCTTCTCCTGTTGTTCACCCTTTAATTTCATGAGTTGATCATAGAGAGTAGATGAGACACTATGAAGAGGAGAAAAGTGGAAAAATCAACTAGAGCACTGACAACAAGCAAAAGTATCATTGTAATCAAAGTAATCAAGATGTATTCATATCTTTTACCATGTACTTATTCTTGTTCTAATTGTCTCAATCAAAGTCAAACTTTCATTTAGTTTATCGAGGTATATTTATAGACATGTAAGAAAATCAATTTCAATATCAAATATCCTAAGAGCACTATTTAATCTGAATCTTAAAAATTATAAGTTTGATATTATTAGAATGCGACTAGAACTAATGCTCAAGTCTGTTGCACAACACTCAATTTAGTATTAGTACGATATACCCATTGGTCGTTATGCTTGTTAAATTTTTGTAATTTATTGTTCTAAATGTTAGCTCAATTGACATTCTAAAGCTATAGGATTATTAGAAGTAAACAAACTATCTAGAAGGGGATTATCAGATTAAAAATCATATAAATTAATCATAGAACATTTTAAAACGTGTCGAATGATAGCATGACATGATATAAAATCTGCATTGTTCGATCGAAGACCAAAACTCTAATATGGCACAATTCTTCAAACCTTGGTAAGTACATAGACTATTCATTTATCCTTTTTGAACTTGTGTTGGATATTGACATTCTGATGATGACACTATTATAACACATAGGATGGTGGTTGGATAGCTCGAGGGGATAACACTTGAGTTGCAAATACACTTCTTATTCTTACTAATGCTTTAGCAAGATCGATCATAATGGAAATAAGCATAAACAACATCAATGCTAACAAGCCTTCATACTCCACTACTTATACTTTTTGATGAATCACTCCTGAATCCGCACTATCTTTTCCATTATCTTACTCCTTTTGGGATCCTTTCAAAGGTGGAGAAACCCATGGTTTAAAATCTCAACCTGTATAAAATATATTAACTAAAAATAAAAAAATTAACCTAGATATTAAAAAAATAAAAAATAATAATTTTTTTAAAAAGAAAATAAATGAAAATTTTATTATATATTTTTGGAATAAAAACAAACAATATATATATATACACGGATTTGATATACTGCACACCCATCCGTGAGCACCGAGTGTTAATTTTTTTTTAGGCTTAGGGTATAGTATTTAGGCTAAAGGAAGTGAAAAAAAAAACATTAGGTGTCGGTGCTCACAGATGGATGTGCAACATATCATCGCTCTCTCTATATATATGTATATTAGGTTAATAGGATAGTTTTATTAAAGTTTGACTGAGCTTGTTTATAAATAGTGTTTAGATTATCCCTATTTATACTGGGTGAGCATAATCACCTTTAGCTACAATAGATTATCCCTATTTATAGTTATGAGTTGATTGAAATTATATATATACATATATTAGGTTAATAGGATAGTTTTATTAAAGTTTGACTAAGCGTGTTTAGATTATCCCTATTTATAATTAAGAGTTGATTTAAATTATTAATGTAAGTTTAATAGAAAACCTAAGTTTCCACTGCCTTGTACCCGTGCGATGTTCTACGTCCCTGCCGTGTGTCCGATAGTCGACGCCGCCCTTCCTATTCCGCGCCTCTAATGACCGACCTCTCTACTGTTGCCTCATGTCTCGCGAGACTGCCTTTACGACCACATGGCCTCCGCGACCCATCGCCGCGGAGGTCACGACGCCTCCGTGACCCATCGTAAAAACAACAAATTTTGCAAATTTCGTCCGGTACGAAATTTAAAGTATAGAGAAACCTCTTGCAAGAGTTTATAAGCAGAAAATATAATGAAGATAAGCATCACAACTACAAATCTAGGTTATGAAATAGAATAACCTTTTCTCTAATGAAATGACGATCAACCTCTACGTGTTTAGTCTTGTTGTGATGAACAAGGTTATGAGCTATACTAATGGCTGACTTATTATCACAATGGAGTAGTATAGTATCTTCAAATTGAATTTTTAAGTCTTTCATCACTCTTTTTGATCTAGATGAGTTCATAAATTCTATGAGACTCTGTATAACACTACTTCTTGCAATCACAAATTGCTTTTTGCTATGCAACGTTGCTAAATTTCCTCATACTATCATGCAATACCCAGAAGTTGACTTTTTATCATCAATTGATCCTGCCCAATTTGCATCAGTGTGGCACACTCTTCTTTCCTTAGTCTTTGCTAAGAATAAGCCCTTCCCACGAGTTTGTTTCAGGTATCTCAAGATTCTGTATACTGCATTCAGATGACTTTGACATAGTGAGGGCATATATTGACTTACTAGACTAACTGCAAAGGCAATATATGGGCGTGTATGTGAGAGATAGATGAGTTTTCCAATAAGTTGCCTTTGTCAACCGATTTTCCTTCAAATGTTTTCCCCTTATTCCCTAGTTTAATTGGCGTGTTACTTGGTTTGCTTCCCAACATATCATTTCCTTCAATAGATCTAAAGTGTATTTCCTTTGAGAGATTGAAATACCCTTTTTGTTTCGAGCAATCGCCATTCCCAGAAAATATCTGTCTTCTAAGATCTTTGATATCAAATTCTCGTGCCATCATTTTCTTGATTTCTTCTAATTCTTTATTATCATTTCCAGTGATGATGATATCATCAACATACACTATAAGAATGGTGATCTTCCCTTCATAATAGTGTTTCACAAATAGTATATGATTTGCTTGTCCTTGAATATATCCAAGATTTTTGATTACTTTGGAGAATCGATCGAACTAGGCACGAGGTGACTGTTCTAACCCATAGAGAGATTTGTTGAGCTTGTGTACAATCTTACCACCTAAATTTTCTTCAAATCCTAGAGGTTGTTTTATATAAACCTCCTCTTCAAGCTCTCCATTGAGAAAGACATTTTTTATATCAAGTTGATGTAATGGCCAATCTCAATTAGTTGCTAATGATAAAAGAATTCTATTAGTATTAAGTTTGGCAACAAGAGCAAAAGTTTCGGTGTAATCAATCTCATAGGTTTGAGTAAAGCATTTGACCGCCAAGCGAGCCTTGTGCCTTTCAATTGAACCATCAGACTTGTACTTAATCGTGAAAACTCATTTTCAATCAATGACACTTTTCCCTTATGGTAATTCCAACAAATTTCAGGTATTATTTTGTTTGAGAACATGTATTTCCTTAAGAACAGCAGTCTTCCACTCAAGAATAGCTAGTGCCTCCATGACATTTTGAAGTGAAAGCACCAAATGTGGAGAATAAATTAGAATATGAGATAAAGTTTGAAATGGGATGTTTGGTATAGGATCGGACACCCTTTTTGAATGCAATTGGTATATCAAGATCGAGAAATGTACCTGACTCGTTATAGGTTTCTACTATCGGTTCATCTTCTTGGTTGTGGCTAGAATTCATGATTTATTTATTTGCTTGAGAATTTTTCCTCCTTGAATAAACTAGGATATCCCATTTTTGACTTGATATTCCCCTTGTTTCACTAGTGTGAGGGCCGACTTGGATAGGATCAGACCTGGAGATAGGTGTGGTGTCCAAATTAACACTAAGCATAAGAACATCTTCATCATCCTTTGAGGATGCTCCACGACCATGGAATGTGCCAGCCGTGGCACATTCTGGAGAGCACGATCGTCTTCACGGTCGTGGAACTTGCCACAGTCAAGCCGTGGCGCATTATGGAGAGCACGATCGTCACCACATCCGTCACCACGACCGTGGAACATGCCACGGTCATGGAGAGCACGACCGTCACCATGACCGTGGAACGTGCCACAGTCAGGCCGTGGCGCATTCTGGTTCTCCACTTCCTCCAATTTTTGGGATGCCTTAGAGAAATAAGAGATACCTTAAAAAAAGATGACATCACCGAGTAACATATATTTTCCTTGTGTGGGGACAATAACAACGATAACTATTTGAGTAGGAGAATACCCGACAAAGACAGTTTTAAGAGCTCGAGGGTCAAGTTTGCAACGCTTATGGGCATGGACATGCACAAAGCCATACATCCAAATGTTTTATTGAAGCTGAAAATTTGTGGATATGCTTAGGTGAGAAGAGACAAAGGTGTGACAAAGTTTACGAAGCGACTAGGGAGATGCTTGATAAGATACGCAGTTGTGAGAATTGCATCCTCCCATAAATATTTTGCAACACGTATGGTGAACACAAGGGCACGGGTTCCACCAACAAATGATCATTTTTACGTTCAGAAACTCTATTTTATTGTGGAATATCGACACATAAGCTTTGATGAATAATTTCATTTTCCAATAAATAGTTACCTAAAATGACATTGAAATATTCTTTGCCATTATTAGTTCTAAGAATTTGGATATTTGTTTGAAATTGGGTCCGAATTATTTTGTGGAAGACTTTAAAGATGTTACTATTTTAGATTTGTCATTAAGAAGATAAACCAAAGTAGCCAGTGTATGATCATCAATAAATGAAATAAATCATCTTTTCTCATGAGAGATGTGAATTTGTGAGGGGCCCCAAATATCATTATGGATTAATGAAAATGGGGTAGATGGTTTATATTGTTTGGGAGAGAAATGGATGCGAGTATGCTTAGCTAGTTGACACACTTCACAATGGAAAGACAAAGGATATTTATTAGTAAATAATGATGGAAACAAACGCTTCAAGTAACCAAAACTATGATGGTCAAGACGATAGTGCCAAGACATTATTTCCATATCATTACAAACAAAATTAAAAGCAACATGAGATACTAAAAGATTAATTATTTTTATCAAAGTAATAAAGACCTTCGTGAATTCTAACATTGTCAAATGTCTTCCTCAATCGTAGATCTTGAAATTGACACGATATAGGTAAGAATTTAGCAAAACACTGATTATCAAGAGTAACTTTGCTGACATAAATCACATTGCATTTAAAGCAGGCACATGAAAAATATATTTCAAAACAATGTGCTGAGATAATTGAATATTGTTTATGTAGATCCGAGTTGTACTGGCTAGAGGGGGTGAATAACCTGCAAATCAAATTTAGACTTTTCTGTTGCTTCTTACTTAAGCAAGGATACACAAATTAATAATAAAATAAATAGAACACATAAAGAAGAAAAAGGCTCACAGATTTTACTTGATTACAACCGGAGTGGTTGTTAATCTAAGGCAAGGAATAGCTCCACTAATGAACTCCTTCAGGCGGAGTAGCCCCTTACAGACGTTGAAAACACAAACACTAAATAGCAGAAATAGGAAATGAAAAACAAAGTGTGATGCCATAAACAAGAGGACACATCCTCTAGTTATAGCAAAATGGTTGAGGTGACTATTTTGCTGATATGACAGTCATGGGGGCGCCTCCATTGATTGGGCGCGCCCCAATGGATCAAAACTAATCCATTGGTGATCTGGCAACGCTGGGAGTGCCTCTAAGAGTTGGGGGCGCCTCGGTTGGGCTGACTCGGCTTCTAGATTTCATCCGCTGCAACGAGTCTTCAGCGGACGGTTGAGGCGCCTCCAAGCAACTGGGTCGCCTCTGTTCTTCAGGCGGGTGAGGCGCCTCCGAGTGTCCAGGGCGTCTCCATCGAACTGGCGGGTGAGGCGCCTCAATTGTTTGGGAGCTTGAGGCGCCTCCATTGCACCGAGGCGCCTCACGCGCCTCTTCTTCCGAGGCATCTCCAAGACATAGAGGCGCATCGGGTCTTCTCTGGTCGCCTTGGGTCATTGTCCAGCCGTCCAGAGTTGAGCTCACCCGAACCCAACTCAGGCCTTCTCCTCGAGCACGCTTCCTCCCCAGCTTATCGTCCCTCGAATCGCGTCCTTCTCGCCTCGCGTCCCTCGGACCGCGTCCTTCTCGCTCCACCGGTGTACTCTTCGGCAGCTTCTCGCCCCTTGGATGCACCGAGCCCTTTGACTCGTTTCCCGTGTCATCCTTCTCGTCCGCTGCGTCTTCCGCTCGACTTCTTGTGTTCCTAAGTTCCTGCACACTTAGATACAAGGATTAAAACAATACAGGACCTAACCTAACTCGGTTGATCACATCAAAACTATCTCGGGATACTTACAATTTATGCCAGCAACTACAGTTAATGATCCATCAGCAATCGTTTGACGAGAACAGGGATAATATGACCATAAAAGACTTGAGTCATCTCTCATATGGTCAGAGGTCTTGGAATAAATGATCCAAGGGGTTGTTGAATGATTAAAAAAGGATGAATTGAGTTTACCAGATTGAGTCATGGAGCAGTAGCCAATATTAGAACGGGAAGAAGCATTGAGGACCATTTGGTTGAGGAGTTTACAATATTGTTCAATCTGTTCTTTAGTGAAGGGGGTAGAAACACCAAAGACAACAAGTCTTTCTTGGCTTGATTGAGTATGATATCCACGACCTTTATTCTTTTTTCGTGGTTGCCAATTTGTTGGCTTCCCATATATTTCCCAACATTTATCCTTGGTGTGGCTTGGTCAGTTGCAGTGTTCACACTAAGGATGTTTATTTTTTATGCTGACTTGGCACAGGACTTTTTGTGGAAACCAATGCTGAAACCTCTGCTGTAATGGATTGTGGTGCGATAATATCATTGGTAAGCATGACCTTACGACGAGCTTCTTGCCGTCAGATTTCCGCGGAAGCTTCTTTAGGAGATGGAAATGGGTCACGTGAAACAATACAGCGACGTACCTCATCCAAATTACAATTAAGATCGGCCAACAAATCAAACACGTTCCTTTTCAATATTAAGACGGCCAAAGATCTTAAAGATCAAAGAGGTATTGTGTAATTTGAACCTTGTTTCAATTTTTTTAGCTTTGATCGTAGTTCAAAAATCTAGGAAGTATTGCCTAGATTTGAATACATCTTCCGAGCTACGTCCCACACCTCATTAGTCATCTTGAACCAGAGATAATGATGACTAATATTGGGTTCCTTGGAGTTAATCAGCCAGGAAAGCATGATTGAATTCTCGGCCAGCCATGGTATGATGCATCACTTGATGTGGGCTGAGAAGAATCACCTGTAAGATAACCCAACCTCCCTCTGCCACAAATAATTATCTTCACAGAATGGGCACATTGCAAATAATTATGATCGTTTAGCTCATGGGCTGTAATTTTCAAGGATAAGGCGTCGCTTCTGGAAAGAGAAGGGATGCAGAAGTTTTTTTAGACATGGACTAAGTGGAAGAATCGATGGACATCATTGTTGTCTTCGAAGGAGAAGAATCGCACGTATTTGTTTACATAGAGGAACCTCGCTCTGATACCATATAAACTAAGGTAAGAAGAAAAAAAAATCACTTTATTAATGAACCAAGACCTCCTTTTTATAATTACAATGAGAATTAATAAATAAAGAAGGAATAAATAAATAAAGAAATAAAATTATTCTACCTAAAATAAATTATTCTATCAAATCACTCTAATTGATTATATCCTATTGACACCCATGATTGACTTTGTACAAGGAAAGATAAAATATTTGATTATTCCTACAAGCTCCTAAGTCAACTTAGGACACCAATCGATTGGAAAAACCTTCCAGTCGACTGGATTCTCAACTTTAACTAATCAAATGGTCGAATCCTCACCTAATCCAATAGCTGCCCCGAACCTAAAATATAGGTCGCTAGACTCTTGCAACTCACTTAAGAGTTTACGTTCACAACTTAGACTTTCGCCACCACTGTCATCTCCCGTTAGGTCTTAAATCCTTCGGATGCATTGAACCCTTAACTCATTCCACATGTCATCTTTCATTCTTTACATTTATAGTTTCTCTTTTCGGCTATCATTGACACTGTCTATGCTTCTCATTCTATCATCCTTCAAATGTCCTATACCATCTCGAGCCATCGAGCCAACCAACTTGATCTCACCAAGTCAAACTTTATGAGTTTCTCTAACATCACTCAATGTTTCTCATCCTGTCCCTTGAATGTCTCATATATCTTTCTTTGAATTATAACCGACATCCATGGTCACGCCATGTAATCATCCACAATTCGACCTCGTCAAGTCACAAGCCCCTTGAACTTAATGTATGTCTTGCGAAGTCCTTGAACAAATTAGTGCACACATTAGATACATAGCTAAACATAACTTAAACTCTTTACCCAATACATCAAAACTTATGGTCGAACCCGCCCGGCCACTTTCGACATGATTTCACTAACAATCTTCCCCTTCTTGATTTTGGCAATTCGTTTAAGTTAGAAAAATTAACAAATAATATGGGACCTAAACCAAACTTTCCCTACACTTAAGCTCTCCCTAAATTTAGGAATTTTTCACGAGAAGATGAGTAAGCTCCCTCGAAAGCCAAAAAAATTTCATGAGGAGATTAGATGAGGTAAAGTAACTTAAACCTCTTCCCTTTCTCGCCACTTTGACACACATTAAAAGGATGCACAAACAATAATTAAAGCACATAAGATAATCATAAACATATTTTCTTATCCACAAATGGATTTAAATGAATATATATATTAAAATGATTAAAAACATGTCGAAAAGTTCATTTCTTCTAAACTCCAATTGACTCGTAGAAGTGTGTCAATCGACTAAACAAAGATCTACTTGTTCAGTCGACTAATAACTCTCTTAGTTGACTCAAATCTTAACTCGTTAAAGGTATCAATTTTCTAAAATACATTAAAATTACATAAACCTCGAAAAAGTTTTAATGTGTTTTTTTGTAACTCTACCATAGAAAATTTGATTTTCATGAAAAATCAAACTTGATAAAAAGTTCAAAACTAGCTAAATGCTACAATAGTAAATATTAAATAGATATTGATTCTTTGGTCCAAAGGATAAACTCTTGGCCACTCCATCTTTCCAATACCCCAAGGTGTTATTGATCGCATTTTCAACATCTGTCGGTCTTTCACGTGGACATCTAAGCATCCTCCAGTGTCGTGGGTGGATATGTACATACCTAAGGATGAAGGTGGCCTAGTGTTTTGGGACTTGCGAGCTTGGAACCTAGCCCTCTTGACTAAGGTCCTTTGGTGGATACAGGCAAAGGAGGACGCCCTTTCGATCAAATGGATTCATCATACTTACGACAAGCTGACATATGGACATGGGAGGCAACCCACTTAGATTCTCCTCTGATCAAGCCACTGCTATAGATACAAGATCTTATATTATCGGCTAATGGATCTCCGGAGGTTGTTGGACAGAGGTTAGTAGATTGCTTTACTCGGGTTGGGGGGTGGCTCGGGCATACAACTTCCTTAGGTGTCCTAGTTCTAAGAAGCCATGGGCCTGAATAGTATGGAAGATATACTTACAACCTAGTCATGCGGTTATCTTTTGGATGCTGGCACAGAGGCGTCTTCCCACTAGGGACGGACAGACGCAAGGTCATCTGGGGAACTATCCGTGGACTGGAGTACAGAGGCCCATGGGCTTGTAGTTCCTGCACGGTGTTCGTCCAGATTTTCTTGGGCCGAGTCTTCCTCAACGAGGACAGAAATAACTTGTTTGCCTTTCTCAAACCGATATGGGTAATCTGTAGAGCCGAAACCGCCAGTGCCCCTGACGGTGTCAGGGAAGACCTGACTAATTGACATTAACGGATAAATTTTTTTCTCAAATATGATTTGGGCCAGTCGCTCACCGTTTTTGAGGCGTACCGTTACATTGGAGTGATTGAAAACGAGGAGGAAGATTTCACCTCGGTAATTTTCGTCAATTACTCCACCGATGCTAAGGCCATGCCGCCATGCCATGCTGGATCTCATGGTTATTCTGCCATAATGGTTTCTCGGGATCTCGATAATAAGACCTGGTGGAATCTTCGCCCTCCCAAATGGAGGAGATTCCTTAGAGGATCAACAATGCACTTTTTTGTGGATAGGTGCTGGAGACACATGAGCATCTATTCTTTGGGTGTCCCTCTATTGCTGCATTATGGAGGAGGATTAGAGATTGGCTGCATATGACACTGCAGATGTCCACCTACCGAAGAGCAATGAGAGTCTTCAGTAGACACTATTGTGGGAATAGGGTGTTGACAAGGGCTCAACATCTAGCCTTGTCATCTGTTATTTATTATGTATGGCAAGCTAAAAACTCTAGTTTTTTTGGTGAGAAACAGTTAGACATTGAGAGGATTTTCAGGAGTGTGCAACTTCATGTATATCGGTCCTTGGGAGTTAACTCTGATCTGATACTTTGTCAGACATGAGTAACTCCTAAGGACTAGCTCTTGTACTCTTGGTTTGTGTTATACAATTGTTTACTTATCCAAACAAAATAAATAGATATTAAATTGCAATCATGCATCAATTACTTTGACATCAAATAAAAATTATAAACATATTATGCAAATTAAATCTACCCTATTGTCGCAATCATTTAAGTTTACTACTCTTTCCAAACTTATTGACAAACCCTATAACCCTTTATATGATGAAATCATATTCTTTGAGACCCAAAACCTATCAAACCGAATTAGGTTAACAAGCCCTAGTTACGTTAACAATGTATTCACTCTAGATAGCTCTTTAGGTTCTAATGCCCTCACTAGCATTTCTAAACCTATAGGGTTCATATTTTCTAGTACCATAGTCAAAAGTGACTCTATGATGAAGGTTCATTGGTCTTAAATGATGATGGGTTTGTATCCAAACCGGTTTGTCATGATTAGGTCGCTAGAATCATATTTAAATTTTGGACTTATTAGTAAATATTTCTAAGGTGTTTTTCGTATGATCCAACTTTGATCTCAAGGCTTAATTTTTCTAACTTTGATTTTTTTTATTTAGGATTCTCATACTTATCTAACATGTATCTATATTTAGGCTTGTGTCTACTCTTCTTAAATTTCCTTAACTTTTATTTACTTTCCTAAATTTAGGCAAAGAAGTATCATTAAGGAATTTAGAACTTGAGTTTTTAATTGATACCTCATTCTTTTCCTTTGGAGTTCTCCTTGATTTAAGCTTCCATTCTTCTTCACTTTCTTAGACTTCTTTCTTTTCACTTTCTCCTTGTATAAGCACTAAGTGAAACATCCTATATGGTCCTTCTTGCTTCCTTCCTTTTTCCTACAACTCAATTGGACAATATGATTGAATTTATCAAGTTTAGGAGATTTTACCTTTTTCCCTTGGTTCTAGACCCTTGTTCTAGGAACACTCTTTCTCATTGCATCCAAAACGATCTTTAGTCTTGATTTGAATTAAGGAACTTATGGGTGCATCTTTAAAAGTCATTCCTTGAAGAGGTTGATGGTTCACCACTTAAATATTTCTATGAAGAGGGTTTCACATCTTCATCGGTTGCCTCAACGGTTGAATCTTGATTCGCTTGTTCAACTTCATCTTGTACCATTATCTCAATGGTTGAATCTTGCTCTTCTTTGTGGAACTTCAAATTCTTCATTTGCATCTTCCACTTGGCTTTTAACTTCATGAATTTGAGCTTGTTCTTCTTGTATGTTTCCCAATGATCCTTTGAATTTTCATATTCGCCACCTTGCTCAAAATGACATTAATCAATTTAGAAAGAATTGAATCTATATCCTTCAAATATCTTGATTTGTTGTTTTGTTCATTTGCTCTTCTTGAGATTTTTTTCTTGATATTTTGGAAATTCAATAGCAATTCCATCCATGTCTTTGCTTCTACTTAGCAGCTCTATCGGCGGTTGGTCTTTTAAGAGCATCCTCACTCTAATACCAAGAGCATTGTTCAAAAATTTTCATCCAGCAATGATGAGTCTATCTTGAGCAACTAAGCTTTGATACCAATTGTTAACAGTAGGATGTTCGTAGGATGGTTAGAGGGGGGTGAATGACACGAGTTGTAAATACGCTTCATACTCCTGCTAATGCTTTCGCAAGGTTGGAAATTTACATGGTTTGAAAGCCTGTCTACTCCACGGCTTATGACTATTTCGTGAGTCACTCTTGAATCCCCACTATGTTCTCCTTCTTGGTTTTTTCTAAAAGTGGAGAAACCTCTTACAAAGGTGTTATAAAAAGGAAATACAATGAAATGTACAAATCTAGTCTATGAAATAGAATAAAAATGCTTGAGTAAATATCATAATATAGCTCAGTTTCGTTAACCATTGAAAAATGTGCTTGATCCTCTATTTATAGACTCTAAGTTGTCTTCTATTTTGCAACAAGCCAATTGACAAATTGCATGCTCAGATGACTTTTTCATGGTCACGTCTTCAGTCTACCAACAGATCTCTAAGTCGACTTGGCTTAACACTAATTGAATGAGCTCCTAGGCAATGACTACTTGAGTCAACTAATGTTAACTTAAGTTGACTTCCCAGCTATAGCGCATGCACAATCTGACAAGTATAGTTTTCCTTCACCTAGTCAAAGGTTTGCTTTCTGGATTTAGTTAACTCAACTCATCTAATCGGCTAAACTCCAAACAAGAAAAATATTTTGTCCATGAGCCATCCAACCAAAGTCAACTCAACACACTAAGTTGACTAGGAACACAATCTTAGTCTAATGGATCATCAACTTTGACCAATCTAATGGTTGACTCCATAGTATAAAATGTTGAGTCGTGCAAGTGGGCATAGGTGAAATTTGTCGTTTCTGCCTACCGACTGGCATGACATCAGGATCCAGATTGCGAGGTCACCCTCCGTGACCTCGCGGTGGGTCATGAAGGGTGTCACGCCTCGCAGAGGGCACCATGACCTCGTGGTGGGTCATGGAGGCAATGCGACCTCGGAACTGAGACCGCGATATTTTTTTAATTTTTTTTCCCATTTTCATATTTTTTATTTTTTTTCCACATATAATTTTTCCCTCTATTAATTTTTTCCCTCCATACATCTATAAAAAATATATAATTTTGTTTTATTTATTAGTCTATGGTTAATTTATTCGTCCACAAGCGATAAACATAGTGAAAAAAAGTCTCTTTAAGGATGAATTATTAGGAAAAATAAAATAAATAAATATAATTTCTTATGAAGGGGAGTATTGGCGCAACGGTAAAGTTGTTGTACCTTATGATGATTAGAGTTGCGGAAACAACCTCTTGCAATGCAAGATAAGGTTGCATATAATAGATAGTATTTTGACACATGGTATACAACTTTTACTTATCCAAAAAAATTGTGGAGCGACGTGTCCTGGGATCCCGCATTAGTGGGAGCTACGTGTACTAGGTTGCTTTTAAAATTTCTCACCTTATAAAATATACTACTAATAATAAATTAAATTATTATATATATAAATTTAGTTTAATTTTAAACTGATCGAAATAAATTCAAATTAAATTTAGTTTGAGCTGCCATGTATACTTGGCGAATTTCAGTTAACTCTAGATCGACTTTTACTCAATATGCATCAAATATTTCATCAAATAATATCAAATCTAGTTCAATAGTAAACATCTATAGCAATTAAATATTAATATAAATAATTTTTAATTAATATATTTTATATCTAAAAAGTACCGAAATCATATTGGCATAATACGATATTGAAATTGTGTTATTCTGGTCATAAACCCAAACTCTTAGCACGACTCAAAATTTTATCAGGTTCTTGTCCTTTCCCATGCACTGGTCACTGTTCGGGCTAGCAGTCACCCGTGATTTACCTCCTGCGTGTTAGTCTTGGGATGGGCTGGCGGGGGCGTTGGGGGTGAGCATTTCGCTTTTTGCTACCATAAGTACTAAAGTGGCAAGATTCAAATCAATCAACACCAAGAAAGAAATATTATGATATTATGACGTTTGTGCTTTATCTATGTTAAAAAAATTTCTAGGTAATCTTTGATAAGTTGCAAGATTCTTAATACTACTTTCTAGTGACAAACTTTTACACAAACTGAATTGTGACGCCAACTGCAAATTATAGTCATGCCTAAGTGAGCTCGTTTTGGTAGCACATAATTTTATTGACAAATCCTTGTGTCAGCTAGCAGATCAAAGTTGCAGAGAGGTTAGGCAATGATTGCAATTTATCCTAATCAGCATCATCGGTGAACAAAAATGATTATTACATAAGCATAATAGTAAGTACACAACATGTATCTCGAAAAAGATGATACAAACAAATGGTTGTTGGGTCTTGTGGTAGTGAGTTGGATCTAAAGTACTTTCAGCAGGTTTAATTTTGTCATTCCCATCCCAAATAAGGAATAGTGTCTCATCCAATATAGCATGTGGAGATGCTAAGGATGTCTATAACAAGATGTCATTCATCAACACAAAAATGTAACATTAAAAATATGTAGAAAACCAAAGGGAAACTAAAATGTCATGCAATTGTCTGGGAGCAACACGAAAAGTATGCCTATTGACTTATTTTAACACATCTACCATTCACCTCAGGCTGACTTAAAGGAAAGTAAAAGGCATTATTCAAAAAGCTAGTAAGAAAGATTTTAATAGGAAATCAAAGGTCAAATCATAAAGATAACAATTAAAAATGTGCAAGGGTAATATAATGCACCAAATACCATGATATCTCAAGTAGCAGAGAGCAAGGGAAAGGGTCATAAAATTGCACCATGTAGCATGAATCACTCATATAAATTCTTCTGTCACTTTTTCTCCCCTCTCCTTCCCTCTTCTATCTTCCCATTTTAGGAAACTTAGCCTTAATCAACAAGGTATGTTGGGCCCAATCAAAGTGAATTAACATGAGCCCTTTCAGGACTGGTTAAGCTGCATCATGACTACAGTTTCCTTGGCCATGCACCTCTGGAACCCAAAATTGTATCTATCTTTTGGATCACGCACAGCTATAAAATTAGAGGGCTGTCTATGACACCATCTTCATCACTCAAATTCATCATAGACAAGTGGGTTGGATTACGGTTTATCAAATTCTTGTTTAAATTTTTGGTGCATGACAACTTTCTTTGTTTTAAATTATGCTTTTGCTCATTTTTTTTTTTTGCAACTTGGCTGTACTGCTTCATCAAGATATTTGTAGGCAGGTTGGCATGGTGTTGCTTCAGGCATGAGGCTTTGCCACCGTGATTGATATTAGTAATTTTCTCCAACTGTCGTGCATGCTTCTAAGCATGATCTTAGATTGTTGTTGTACCAGCATTTTTTGAGGACATTGAGCAAATTACGAATGTTTTATTCATGAAATATTGAAAATAGATAGAAGAGATGTAAATTAAATAAACAAAACTTAGTTGAAAGATATTCTCCCCTGAAAGGTCATATGAGAAAGATTAAGAGAGAACATCTAAACGTGAAATTTTAATCAGGGATCCAACTAGTTCCAACAACAGACTGACAATTAATTGAAGAAATCCTCCATAAGAAAGCCCCAAGAAGAAAAAGTAAGAGAGCTTAATAGAGTCCAAGCTGTAGATATTAATTTGGGTTATAACAAGAGTACGAGAGCATTTGTGGTAAGTGCACATTGTATACTGATCAAGCATTATTTCAGATGCAAGCAGCGTGGCAAAGAAGCTATAGAAGCAAATAATGTTTTCTTCTATATTACTTATGAAGGGACCGTTAATGTTGACAAAATTGAAGATCCAGTAAGTATTCATGCGATTAAATTTTCTTTTATGACGAAATGTGACAATTGATTAATGTGTGTTTTGTAAACTACATATAGGTACAAAGACGTGCTACACAAGACCAGATTGCATATTTTGGACAAACTCCTTCCCAGCTACTGACCATTCCACACCTAAGGAAAAGGCCACTGGCTGATGTCTTACACCTGCAGGTATGTTTTTCTTTGTATTCTAGTAAACATAGTCCCATTTATCTTTTCAACCCCTCCTCCGGTTACCACCACACACACAGACACACACACATCCTTCACCCTCCCTCTCTCTTTCTCTCTATCTGTACATATGTTTTGTACATTACAACATACAAGTCAAAGTATTATGTTTAATATGATTTCGCATGCATTTTAAGCTGTCTAAGGTTGGGTTTAACATTGAATTTGCATTTCAATTTTTTTTGTGGTAAGTGCATCATGTGAAAGTAGCTTAGTTTGATAACCTAAATCTCAAAATTGTTTTACAAAGCATATTTACAAGCTTAGTTTTGAAATTAGAGTGAATTATTCCTTGTAGAAACCCAAGGTAGCTCTATTGACCTTTATATATATATTAGTGAATAAAGAATACAACAACAACAACCAAGCCTTATCCCACTATGTGGGGTCGGCTATATGGATCCTTTTACGCCATATTGGTGAATAAAGAATATAAAACATGAATAATTCATGTTAGTGAGCAAATTTCCCTCAAGCTAACACTTTCCCTCAAGAATACAACAACAACATGAATAAAGAATATTCCAAATAAATCCTTACACATCAAGTATTTACACATGAATCCATAAAACCTATAACACTTTCCCTCAAGCTAGTTCAAATATATTGTATAAATTGAGCTTACAAATATAACTCCTAACAATTTAGTGAGCAAATTTGCTAATTGATTATTGGAAGTAATAAAATAAGTAATGATATCGTTGTATTGTATTATTTCTTAGATGAAGTGACAATTAATCTTTGTATTTTTTCTCTCATTAAACATAGGATTCAAAATTAAATGGAAGGGGTGCATCCTAGCTCAGTCACTTGATACTTAATCCAAATGAACTCACATGTAGCTTAGGTTATGGCTTTACATTACCTCTACATTTGACCTTGCAAATACAGATAATTTCGGTTAACTTTCAAGTGAACACAATAGTTTGAGTGTGGATTGTCTATTTGACAAAGCACCTACCAATCTACATCATAGTACCATATAATCTACAATATGAAAATGACCTTGATCACAAAATACAATACCTTTCCCTAGAGCACCTTTTAGCTAATATATGATCTTAGTAGCTATTATCAATGATCATGACATAGATTCTCCAAAATCTAACTAATCATACTAACAGCAAATAAGATAGTTTTGCAAGATAGTTTAGTTTTCCTATCCACCTCTTATATTTCCTAAGGTCATCTAGTTGCTCTCCTTTTCCTAGTACTCATCTTAACACTAGGATCCATAAGAGTTTCTACAGGTTTAGCCCTTTGCATGTGAGCCTCATCAAGCATATTAGGTACATACTTGATACCTTCCTTCAGCAAACAACTTTATACTAAGGAATTACTTAAGGGTAAAGAAGTTACTCGGTGGTGATGATGATCTTTCAATTTTACAATCCCAAATGTAATCATCTCTAATGATAATAATACCATCCATTAGGGTTTGAAAGGATAATGGAGTAGGAAAAGGGCTTATCTAATAAAGTCAGTTAGAAAAAAGTGGTGTAAGGAAAAGAAGTGAGAAAACTCAAGAAATGTCACGTCAGGGGATATGAACGGACAATGTGTTAGGAGAAAAACAACCACAACGGTAACGTTTTTGAAGATGATAATGATTGAGGAAAATGCACTTGATGGATTGTGGAGATTATTTATCATGGTTAGGAGACATGAAGTGAGCAAAGCAAGTGCATTCAAAGGTCCGTGGAAGAGAATATAACATCTTATTGAAAGATGATAATGAAGGAAAGATAACATACAATGGGAATAACATCACCACGAAAGGAAAGAGGGACATGCATGTATAGGAGCAAAGTCTAAACAATCTCAACAAGATTTTGATTTGTTTGTTCTATTACATTTTGTTGAGGTGCGTATGGACATGAGAGTTGATGAAGAACACCATGACTCAATAACTAGTAGAAATGACTTAAAAGAGGTAGACTAGTATTCCCTAGCATTGTCACTGTGTAGACACTTGACAAATATACCAAATTGGTTTTGAATTTTAGCATAAAAGGAGACAAAAGTTCAATATGATCTTTATTAGAAAAATCCAAGTCATTTGAGAATTAGCATTGATAAGGGTGATAAAATGCTTGAATCAAAAGATAGTTAACTTGGACCATTAAGGAAAAGAGACTTAGTACACTTAACTATCAAACGCCTATCATATTCATGAGGTTGAGATTGGAAGATTGGGTATCATTTTCCTCAAATTTTAGAGACAAAGATAACCAAGACAACTATAAATCTAGAGGAGTGAAAGTGTAGCTAAGAGAGCGAAAGAAAATAGAGGCACATTCAGTTGGATAGCCCACGAGACTCTAGCCTAATACCAATTCATATGCTTGTCCTAAAATTCTAAATAGAAACAAAAGTGGCATCAAAGGTGATAGATAACAACTCTAATGGAAACTTAAAGGAATACTGAGTACATAGGAAGTGGCATCAAAGGTGATAGATAACAACTATAATGGAAACTCAGGGAATACGAAGGATTGATTGTACAGGTTAAAGGGTAACATCTCTAATATATTTAATAATTAGAGATGCCCATTGGTTATCATGGCATTGGTAGACCATGTGGGTAATGTGAGAGCAAAAAACAAAGATACCTTACCACAAATATGTAACTTTATGGCGCAGGAGAGAAAACTTCGGGTGCGATGTTTGAATAGAGGTTGCAGACAAAGTGCAGGAAGAAAGGGATTTGCTAACGAAGAGGAGCCGTCTCTAGGTTTAAATGAAAATAATTTGCATTAAAATCAAAACCAAACTCAACCTATTTTTACAAGAGCCCCAACCCTTATTTAAATATCCTAAGAAATAAGAAAAAATTGCAACAAAAAAAAAATATATATATATATATAATCTTAAAAAAATAAAATTTAAACTAACTTTTAGAAAAGAAAACTAATCCTAAAAATTTAAAATAAATTAAAAAAAGAAGTTAAACATCAAATCTAGAGTTTTGGTTGCTACTAGAAAGTCGATTCTGCCTTGTCCGGACTCCGAATAGAATGCAACTACGTCAGGAGGCCACAAATTGGTTATCTTCCTTGTCAATAGTCTTGATTGTCCTTCTTCAAGGCCCAAAAGGGAGGTCAGTAACCTTTTTTTTTTTTCGTCATAGCTCGAAGGGGAACATAGCCATATTAGGGGACATAAATTAGTCGTACTGTTGGATGCTCTTACATAAGACGCCCCGGGTTGAAAAGAACTCGTCCCCGAGTTCATGGTAGTGTCTTCAAGATCAAAAGTCCTCAAGTGCTGGTAAATCAAAAACCGCCTCATAAGTGGTAGAACGGGAGAAAGATCCTCTGACATTAACTTAGTCAAATGTTTGGGCGATTGTTGTACTTTTGATAGAACATGCACTACATCCTCAGATAATTTGCCATCTAGAATCTCATGAATAACTAAAATCTCATAGTCATTAACATAAAATACCTTGTCATATATTGTCTCGCTAATTGACTCAGTCTCATCTTCATCGTAAATTGGATCACCGACTATTTCCTTGTCGTCCATATCTTTCTCAAGAATTTTTTTATCCAAATTAAAATAAAAGAATTTACAACCTTTAACATCTCGGGCACTTAAAGGGAAGTTTTACAAAACGACAGTTAGACCTGTTATGTTATATGGAGCTGAATGTTGGGCTATGACTCGAGCATATGAGCAGAAGATGAGAGTTGCAGAGATGAGAATGTTAAGGTGGATGTGTGGACATACAAGGATGGACAAAATAAGA
>JBBUKS010000008.1:6079024-6089605 GCA_038050645.1 Hedychium gardnerianum | reverse complement strand
CGTGCAATCAAATGAGATGCTATTATGAGCATAAAGAAAAACAACATACCATCGATAAATTCATCTATAAATGACAAAACCACAACACATTCGAAACATATATCCGTAAAAGTGAATATACATAAAAACTCATAAATGACTACTAATCCTTATGAGTAGCAAAATGAGAGAATGTATCAACAATAAAGAGACTTATCTCCAAGGTCAACCATTAAGTATTAAACTCATGATAAATAAGAACAGAGTAAATATACCTAATTAATATTAAAACATAAGTCATTCACTAAAGATCAAGTGTCTATGGAAACAAGGAAAGAGGTACCCACCTCAAATGTAGATAATCCAAAATATCCTCAAATATGTCGCTCCGTCTCAAATCTGGATCCTATAAATAGGAATACGAAATCTACATAAGTACTAGATAAATTTTCTAGTAACAAACGCACTAACATTATTATACGGGATAATCATTCAATTTTTAGATCGAATTGAACCAATTCAAATTTAAAAGTTGGTTATCCCAATCTAGTGAATAAATCCTCAAAATTCACCTATCATCCCTAGATTACTAACATAATTTTCTATCCACACATCCAAGAATCATTTAGCAAAATTGATACTAAGTCCAATCAAGGAAACCAAATCCCTAATTAACCACAATAAATTTGGCATATTGATTTTTGGTTATTTAGATAGTTTTAAAACCCTAGTATGGATTCAACTAATTAAGTTCATCATTTAATTCATTCAAAAGTCCCAAATCCACAAATCCCTTTATCTAACAATTATCGATCTACATTTGGAGTCAGAATCCAATTGTTTTGTAGTTTTTAAATCTTTAGTTTCAGAATTAGGTTTTCTAAGTAAATTCTAATTAATTCACTAAAAATTCAGATTATCAAAGGGTGACATTTGATATTAAGCTAACATGATCTTAAAACCATCATCACTTACTAACTACAAAATAAAACTACTCCACCTCACAATTAGGTTAACCAATCCATTCTTATCAACCAATTCAGAGTTTCATATCCATACATTATAACCAACACAACCATGTCCTAACAATACCATACCTAAATGAATATCCAAACAGAACCACTAACCTACTAATGGAAGTAAACAAATTTATCTTAGAGTTGGCCGGAACAACCAATATCAGTCGCTTCAAACAGAAATTGAATCCATTCAACACCCTGCTATCCAACAACGAATAAAACAACATTCACAGCCAATTACCACAACTCGTATAGCATCAACAAAGAAACATGAGATCCAACAAACTCTTACCTCTTCTGTTGATGTTTCAAGTCACTGTGGTAGATGGGATTTTGGCCGGTTTCACAGTGGCGATAGCTGATCAACTAATAAAACTAATAGAGAACAACTTCAACCATCACTCCCAACCTAATTCCATTCGAAACCTCCACCAAATCTAGTCCGAAAACAATTGGAAAATAAGCTAGCTTCAAACTTCCAAAAGGAATAGAAGAAGACATAAAATTCAACTCACCTAGGTCTAATTGGCAATCAGTGGCCGACGATTCCTGGATCTGACCTGGCTCAGATCTAATCAGAGTTGATCAGAACCCTCTACGGTTGGTTGGCGACGTAGGTAGCTTCGGGAAAGGGCTCAAGCCAGAAAAGGAGCGGCGGTGTCGAGCGATCAGAGAAGAAGGGAGACTTGACTGGCAGCGGTGGTGATCGGGTGTGATCGAAGAAGGAAAGAAGAAGCAAACGCTCGCGATCATAGCTCGAGGAAGAAAGGGGTTCGACAGTCGACGGTAAGTGCATCGGCGTTCATCTCTCCCTCTCGGCGATGAGTCGGGGAAGATAAATGAAGATCGTGATTGGCTCGACGTGAAAAATCGAGTGAAGAGAAATCGTACAGTAACTCCTATTTATAATCTTAAACCTAGGCTTTAATTAAATTAACTTAGGTTTTGATTAATTTAATCCTATTTCAATTTATAATTAATCCAAATTAATTCATATGTTTTAGAATTAATCCCCAAAATTTTTATAACACTCAAAAAAAAAATCTCTAATTTATTTCTTATTTTTATGGCGCAATTTAAATTTATCATATTTTACATTTGTAATAAATAAAGAATAATTATAATCTTATTAAAATTAATATATTTTTATTTAAAATATTTATTTTCATATTTATTGTCGAATTAAGTTTCTAATTCAAATTCCTTTATTTAATTATTTTTGAGTGAGTATAATTTTTAATTTCGACTTCTCCGTGTGAGTTTTTCTTTTAGGTGAGGTTATTATTATTTTTTTTTTTGCCTTATAAACTTCATCCTGAGTTTCTAGGTGGTTTGATGGTTTGAATTTGGTGTTATGTCAATTGGTATCAAAATCGAAGTCTAGTGGTTCAATTTCAACATTAGTTATCTCCATTATCAATTATTCTCAAACTTTAGCTCCGTCCTATCTACGACTCGCAATCCGATATTTGATCCAACAAAGATCAAATTAACTATCTTTCTCTATTGGTCTAATTCAAAATTCAAACTACTTCGACAGGGAAGCTCACATTATCGGGGATATAAACACATTTTCTAAGAATTAATTTTTATTTATTTAGTTAATATTTTTAAATTAATTGCATTCAATTAATTTTTCTCACACATTCATGCATATTAGCATCTTATTCATAAAAATACTCACAGAGCAGGGCCGAATTAGTCATCATATAAAATATTTATCAAATTTAAACAAGAGTCAAATTTCGATAAAAACTATGGATATATTTTTTCACATGATGATCCATTTTAATTTTCTAATTTACTTCCTCCTAATAATATAAATAGTCATGAGGACTATAAAGTGATATATTTCACTTTTTTTATCAAATCTTATTCATAAAAATAAAAAAGTATCATCATCCTTTTTTTTAATTTAGTTCAATCATCATTCATAAAAATAAAAATAAAAATTCTTATTTAGTTTAATCATAAGAATATTTTAATCATCATCCATAAAATATATATATATTTTCTATTTATTTTAATCATCATCCATCAAATAAAATATCTTTTATTTAGTTTAGATCTTTGTAATTTATCATATTCTTCTTTCATTTAATTTATTATATTATTATTATTATTATTATTTATTAATATTTGAATTAATTGAAGAGAGAAAAAACTAAACCTACCACTATAACCCTCTATTGTGGTAAAACGCGAAACGCTCGCCCCAGCGCTCCCGTCAATTTGTCTCAGGACCAACACGGAGGAGGTAAATCATGAGGGCTAGTCTAGTCAGCCCGAACAGTGACTAGTGCATAAGGAGGGCAGGAATCTGACTACTAGCCAGGATTTGACCCCAAGACTTCATTGTGGCAACACCTCATGCACTAGCTATCAGCTCATCCCGTGGGGGCACTATAACCCTCTATTTGGAATAGAGAAGGAGGTGAGAGAAGGTGAGGAGAGAGTAAATAAGGAGAATTTTTATTCTTATTAGGGATGGAGTGAGTGATAAAGGGGAAGGAGAGAGAAGGATAAAATTTACTCTTCTATGTTTGGGAATCAGTAAAAAAATTTATATTTTAATTTGGGGTATAAGGAAGAGGAAGAGGAGAGAAGAATAAAGTTTACCCTTGTATGTTCGGAAATTAAAGAAATTTTTTATACCTCGAGTTAGTGTGTAAGAAAGGGGAGGGAGGGGGAAGGAGAACACAAAAACATGTTATTTCAATTTTATCTTTATTTTTTTTTCTCATATAGATTTATTTTTAAAAATAAGGATATTTTATAATTTTATATATTTAATCTTTATTCCCCTCCCTTTCCTATCAAATATGATAACCCATGTTATTTCAATGAACCTTCCCTCTCTTTCCAATAAGTGAAAGATAAATATTTTACTTCTCATCTTTTTCCCTTTCTTTCTCTCTTTTTCCCTTAATAAATCTTCTTTCCCTCTTTTTGCCTTAATAAATCTTTCCTCACCCCATCTAAAATAGAGGTTAAATATATGTGAGATTTAGATCGAAGGAGCATGCTCATGTGAATGATGAAATTAAGGAATCTAATGATTATTTTTCATACACTACTAAATTTAAAAATAACATATATATAAAATCATAATCATATAGTCCCATGACTAATGAAGAATCTCATTATTTTTAAAGAACCAAGTGCTAATCTAGATGCCCTGTGTTTGATGGAACTACAGACACCAACGTATTATTGATAATTATTTTAACTAATATAATTTAATTTCAACTAAACAAGTATGATTTACTAAATTTACACTTAATGGATCCACTAAAAATTATTAGTGATATGTCCAAAGCATCAAAGACTAAGACGAACAAGAATCCATTACGCATTGACACGAAATGAAAAGACAATTAATTAAAAAATATGTCCACTAAAGTTTAATCTTCTACTTACTTAGAGGTGTGGATAGATAAATGGATTGCATATCCTTTCTATTTATCTATTGTAAAATAATGAATGGACAAATTAATAAATTCGTTTGCCGATAATTTTTTAGAGCATTTTTTCGTTCACCCAAATTGAGTGGAACGAAATTTTCTTCCATTCCTCATTAAACCCACCATCGTTTGAATCTCTCCCATGGTGCTGCGAGGCAGCTAGTAGCCACAAGCAACCTTGTTGGTAGCTGTGGGCGGCCGCTCACGACTGCAAGTTTGCTCGTAGTCGCGAGGTAGCTCATGGCCATGGGCGGCCGTGGGCAGCAATAGGTGACCTCATTCGCGACCATGGGCAACAAGAGACAACCTCATTCGTGGCCATGTGATTCTCCCGAGACTTTTTTTTCTTTCTTTATTGGAGTAAACAAAGCATAAGAGATGATTGTCTAATAAATATGTAAAAATAAAACAATATCCCTTAATTGATTGAATTCGAACACATTAGTTCTTTTACAATCCATTGGACTTGTAGCTAAAATGAAAGAGCTATGCTCAAATAATCTATTTGATAACTCTATCTAGTAAATAAACAATCTAGAGGAGTCATTCAAAGATACCTTAGATGAGTTTCTTAATAATGTAATCTCACAAAAACTTTTTATTGACTTGACCTCTTTAGAGATTAATTGACTATTGATTATGACTTATAATCTCAAATCTTAACTTATTCTTATTATCAAAAGAAACATTACTAGAAAACTAAATAAAATAAAAATGCAAGATATCAATTTAAAATTTTGTAAATCATTTAGTATGATTTTTTTTATTTACTTATATCTTTGATGATTATCAACCAATTACATTAAATAATTTTTTTTTCTTCTATTTACCCTACTAAGAACTCCACTTTGCATATTATAAAATATATCTACTGATAAAGGATGAAAATTATTTTGAGTAATGATTATTATAAAATGGCTAATGGTATCATAAATTTTTATATCTATTTTATTTGGTTATAATATGAGAAAAAGATTACAATACTTGTTTATTTAAATTTTTAACTTATTTAAATATAACTTTGATTTTTAAATTAGATAATATACTAATTTACTCGAAAAAATTCGAGGAATCATCTTCGTATGTTGACTTTATTATAAGTTTTGTGGCCTGCGGGATAATGGTGCGATGATTAGGTCTTTCAATAGATAATCAAGAGATTTAAGGTTTGAATCTCAGCTACGGAGTATTATAGAAAATTTTTCCTCTAATGAGAAACGAGTCTAAGAATGCTGGTTATTTGGAGGGGCCTCCATTAGTACTTCCCGATTTACCCTGTTGGCCGGTGAGAAATTTTCATGGAATCGAATCGGTCACCTCAGATCCGACGTTACCCGACCTGATTAATTATTTTTTTATTATAAATTTTGTTGAATCATTCTGGTCATTATTTCTTTTGTATAATATTATTTCAACGAGGGCATTAATATTGTTCTCGTTTATTCATTAGAAAGGACGATGAGAAAAGAATAAGACAAAGATAAAATGGAAAAAAAACATCGTAGAAAAGAAAATAATTTTTTAAAAAAGATTAAAAATAAATTTTAAAAATAAAATAATTTTAAAGAAAATAAATAAAAATAAATTTTAAATTGATGTGATAAAAAGGAAAGAATTTTTTTTAAATAAATTAGAAAATATTTAAAATTAACACATTGGTAATAAATTAAAATTAATTTTTTTTATTATAATAATTAATATTTATTATTTGAATAATAGTTAGGGATTATTTATTAAGATTTGTATTTTTTTATTTATTTAGAATATTTGTTAATAAATTAAAAAGTAAACTTTTTTAATGATTCTATTGAATAAAAAAAGCGCCCATTATTATTCTCCGTTTCATCGAAAAGCCAAAGGGCCTTCTTCCTACTTTACTCTTTCTCAGTTGATTCCCAAACCTCCATCCATCCATCCCTCTGATACCGTGAGCGGGAGCGCCTACCGGAGGAGGATTCATGGCGACCGCACTCGAGTTTCTCAAGGAGCTACTAAGCGGTGTCGGAGGAATCATGGCGACCGCACTCGAGTTTCTCAAGGAGCAACTAAGCGGTGTCGGAGGACTCATGGCGACCACACTCGGCCTGAAGGGTCTCAAGGAGAGATTACGAGATCATCATCCTCAAAAGGAGGAACTACTGCAGGGTTTGAAGGAGACCATAACAGAGTTCGATCGGGAGAAGCTGTCTAATCTGCATCAGGTTCTGCTAAACAGGACAAAGGAATTAGGAGAAGCACTCCAGGGCCCCAAGGAGACCACTTCGCAATTCCTCCAGGAGAAGCTTCCGTGGCTGATCGTGCTATGGAAGGCGGCCGTCGACTTCCTCGTGCAAAAGCTAGAAGCTTTGTTGCCGCCTGCGACAAGTTCCGACACCGTGCGCTTTTGGGTTCAGTTGGTCATGCCGCTGCTCTTGTTTTTGTCTCTCCACTACTTTTTCTGCGCACTTTACAGGGCGATCAAGATAATAAAGGCTGTCGCCAGAGCAGTTTGGGAGACGATCAAAGGAGACGGCGGCAAGATGATGAGGGCTCCCGGGCGGCCAGGCCATCGTATTCCCAGGGCTGGATTCGAGGCCGATCCCGGAAGTTACTTCCGAGAGCTCCACGCCAACGCCCCACGGCAGGGAGCCAGTTCCAAGTCGAAATGGTTCACCGTCGGGGCCGGAGTGGTCACCGCCGGCGTGGTGCTTCTCAAGCTCCTGTGAAGCTTTATTTCGGCATTGGAATTGGCCATTTTGGAGTTGGGCGTGCTAATTAATTCCCTCGCTCATGAGATTGAGCTATGTCATGCCAGTTCTAGTCTAACTTTGTTGTGTCTTGTTCTATGTGTTCGTTAGTATAGTGGCGAGTTTGAAGGTGTCTTCCGTATGATCGAGCTCGATGAATTAAGGAAATGGCAGTTTAAGAGATTTTTATGCAGTTAATAGACGATATATTTAGAAGACATTTGATGTTCTTGTTTTGTCACCTTTGCACTGTTAAATCATAATCCTCCATTATCTCTAGAGCACAAACTGATTTACAAATCAACTTGTACTCCATAAATTTTTATTAAGACTCTCATTTAGACAAAAACTTAAAAAATTCTTGATCTCTCAAATATTATTCCAAGGAAGATCAATATAGTGTAAAGTTTTAGGGTGTTAATTAAATTTTTAAATCAGACCGGCAATAATAAATCTATTTTTATATATTTTTTAAAGAATCATAAATTCTTATTTATGCTAAATTTTTAGAATCTCAAGTTGTATATTGCCATGTAACTTTTATTCCTGTCCTCTTTTTTTTTTGATAATGTAAGTATTTGGGATATGAAGAACCTTAGAGGTAGGTGATCTTTTCCTTAGTTTGCTTACCGATCGAGTAAATGCAAAACATAGTTTATGCATGTTTAGAGGTTTATCTTCAGAATATTCGTCCAAATCAAAATCAAAATTTTGATGTTCTTATTTATTCTTTTAAATATTTTATCATTACATCACATGCTGAGTACTTAAAAGCTCACCTTTAAAATATTCTTCTTTGAATTTTATAGTGTAGAGTAGGGTGAGAAAAAATTCGATTAAATCGAACAAACCATCGAATTTTAAAAATTTAGTTAGGTTATTTCAAATTTTCATTTTTTTTAAAAAAAATTTGATTATTTTAGATAATTCGGTTCGATTTCGATTTAAAAGTTTCTTATTCGATTAAATCATAAAAATCAAAATTTTAATCCGAATCGGAGTTAAATCCCTAGTTGCTCCTCACTCACGGCTCAATCTGCTCTTGACTCCCCTCCTGACTCCCGTCACTCGATTCCCTCCGGACTCCCTTTGCTCGATGCTGTCTTCGACCATTCCTATCGCTTTCGTTGCCGAGCACTTGCGACTTCGCATCTCTGCCGGGCTACCCTGCTCAGCACTCCCTCCTCTTGTCGCTCTCACTGACGGTTCGAGCCCTCATTTCTCCCGCTGTCTTGCCACCTCTTGCTCATTCCTCCCAAGTCCTCTCGTCCTCACATCATAGTAGCTAGCGACCGCCAACCAATGTCAGTAAGTATGAAAGTTATTGTTAAATACGATAATTTAAAATAATAAAATAATATGTATTAACAGGGAAATAAAATTTTATGAAAATTATTGGAAATTTTTGAAGATTTATCTTGATTTAATCAGAGCTAATTGGAGAAGTTTACGGGGATATAAATAATAGACTTTTGAGAAGTTTGTTACGAAATATCAATTGAACGAGAGTTGATTGGTTTAATTAAGGCTAAGGTTGGAATTAATTAACCTAAATTAAAATATTAAACCCTAAGTTGATTTGATCAAAATCCTAAGGTTGGATTAATTAAAGCCTAAGTTGAGTTATTTAGACCTAAGCTCTAAAATTAACTAACCAAAACATATTAAATGTAAGTTTTTATTAACCTCTTCCATTATTCACCGAAACTCATTTCTTCCCTCCCCCGATTTCGCAACCGACGCCGACCCATTTCTCCTCTTCTCGATCTGACTCCGATGACTGCCGACCGTCGACCACCGCCCTTCTCTTCTTCCACGCGATCTATTCCTTCTCTTCTGTTGGAGCTAGATGTCGGCCAGGAGCTTTCTTCCTCTTCCCTTCTCCTCTGCTGCCGTCGACGACCACTCCTTTGACGCCATCGAAGTTGATCCTCACCGCCAACCAATCACTAAGCTCGGCCACCACAGGCCCTAGCTGTGGGGATCGCGACTGGAAAGCCAGCGCCCTAATCCCTATTCACCTTGGAGATCGTCGGCGGCTAAATCCACCGAGGTTGCTTTGTTTCTTGGGGTGAGCTGCCGATCACTTCCCTTCTTCATCTTAACCACAGAGTGGTCAGATTTGACTCTGTGTCATCGGCCAGCCACAGAGCGGGACAGAGCCGACAATTTTGGGTATCGTGGTATCGCGATTTCGGCCACCACCAGTGAGGATAGTGGATTCTTTTAGGCTTGGAGGATGTCAAGGTGTATGATGTGTTCTTTTCTTCTAGTATGGTAGAGTTGGAATTTTTGATGGTTAGTGTTGATGTTCTGATCCATTTATAGATTATGGCTACTATTGTTGACTGGATCAGTTGCTCCGGTCATCGCTGGCCAAATCTGGTGTCCTTACTATTAGCCGCAACCACCAGTAGTCTAATCTGGTCACTACTATTAGGTATAAGTTTAAATTTCAAATTCAAAATTTATACATATGTTTATGTTTGCTTTGTCATTTGTAGAGGTTTGGATTGAATTATTTGGGGGTTAGGATTGGATCCAAAACATGATGTATTACATTAATAATTAGGTTTGGGCAATGATCTTTGATTATAGTTTGGTTATTGATAGTTTAGTGTTGAACCCTCCATGATTAGATTGTTAATATCGAATTGTGGGATTGGATCATTCTAGTATGGAAATTAATATCTCAGATTGAAATAAAAAAAACATAATATGTTTAGTTGTGTTGATGAAATGCATTTACTTGGTTGTATTTAGATTCACATGGATGTGTAAAGAGTTGAAATCAACTATGGATTGGTTAATTGTAGATATGTTGTAATTGAAGTTGAGGTTATGACATGTGATGTGATTGATGAATTCGGATTTGGTGTAGGTCCTGTTTTTGTTTAACAATCCTTTGTTTAAAGTATGGATCATGTTAAAGTTGAGGAGTACTTAATTGTGTAGTGAACTTGTGATTGAGGAATACATGTTGTTATTGGAATTTGATATGGAATATTAGATGAAATGTGATTTCTAAGTTGTCTTGAGATTCTTGGATTTGAAATTGGATCTATTGAGTAGTATCAATCTGTATAAGATGATTGAGTTGTTGGATGTTGGATGGATGGAATTTGGTTGATGTTAGGGTAAATGATGTTTAAACAAGTTGATTCATGATTAGGCCTAATTAATAGGGTTTCATGTGATTGGTGGAGTGTAAATCCATTTGGTAATTTGGAATGTGATATGTAAGTTGAGATATGGATTCAGATTTAAGAAGGTGTGTAATTCTTGGATGATTTTTATCTTGGAAATTAAGAATCACGATAATGTGAAGATGATATGAATTGAGTTAGATTCTTGGATTTCTTAGTCATATTGTGATATATGAATTGAACGATT
>JBBUKS010000008.1:6032213-6043277 GCA_038050645.1 Hedychium gardnerianum | reverse complement strand
GGACCGCGTCCTTCTCGCTCCACCGGTGTACTCTTCCGTAGCTTCTCATCCCTCGGATGCACCGAGCCCGTCGACTCACTTCTCGTGTCATCCTTTTTATCCGATGCGTCTTCCACTCGACTTCTCATGTTCCTAAGTTCCTGCACACTTAGACACAAGAATTAAAACACACAAGACCTAACTTAACTCGGTTGATCACATCAAAAACTATCTCGGGGTACTTACAGGTGCACCCATCTTACCTATAACGAATCCGCTTTGGATTGGATCTCTCATAGAGTCTTGCTTAGTAGTGCTTCATTCCATGCATAGAGGTCTCTAAGTCCATATCCACCATCTTGCTTAGGAAGACATATAGTAGCCCAAGATATCGGAGGATGTTTGGAAGACCACATGAATGTCTGACATATAACTTTAATCTTCTCAATGACATCGTCAGGGATGGGGAGCATAGAGAGTCAATAACACTCCATCCCTTGAAGGACCGTTCTTACCAACTCTAAACGCCCGACATATGATAAAAAATACTTCGGCCAAGCATTCACCTTCCTTGTAATAACATCAAGTAGAGGCCCATAGTTGGCAATCCACAACTTCTCCTCCGCTAGTGGAATCCACAAGTACCGAAACGGAAACGTTCCCTTTTGAAACCCAATGACTTAGAGCAACCTTTCCTTCATTCTAGCATATATTCCTGCCATATATATGTGGGACTTTAGTGAGTTTGCCTTTAGCCCCGCCTCACTACCAAAGATCTCCAAACAGTCTGCTAGCACTTTGACCGAAGCTTCATCCACCCGAGCAAACAACATCAAGTCATCGGCGTATGCGAGGTGCGTGATGCCAACTTCTTTGCACATAGGAAGATGATGAAAAGTGGGCAGCGAGGAAGCCATTTGCAGCATTCTAGATAATACTTCAATACATAAACCAAAGAGTAAAGGAGATAATGGATCACCTTGCCTTAAACTGCATCGTCCACTGAAAAACCCATAGAGATCACCTTTAAGGGAAATAGAGTAGGAAACCATGGTAACACATTCTTGAATCATGCACAATATTGTTGGGGAAAACCAAAACCAATAAGTGCCGCCATAAGAAAATTTCAATCAACCATATCAAACGTCTTCTTCAAATCTATCTTAATCTTGCATCTTGGTGAGATTCTTTTCCTTGCATACTTTCTCAATAACTCTTGTGTCAAGTTAATATTGTCCCCTATGGACCTTCCTTGTACGAATGTCGCTTGTGCCGAATCCAACAAATAACCTAATACATTAGCTAATCGACTGGCCAACATTTTGACAATCACCTTGTAGAAAATATTACAACATAAGATAGGTCGGTAATCCGCAACTCCTAGTGCATGGTCCGCCTTTAGTACTAAAGAAATCACTGAATAGTTCCATTATTTTAGCAACTTTCCACCTTGAAAAAACTCTTGGACCGTTGCAATAAACTCCACTCCAATAATATCCCAAGCCGAGGTAAAGAATTTCGCTCCATAATCATCCGGACCGGGCGCCTTGTCACTTCCTATGTCATATAGGGCTGATTTGATCACCTGACCCCACTGGCATAGTCAAGCCCTCTGCTTGAGTATTAGTTAACCTTCTTCCGGAGAGTCCACCGCTGTCCATAGGATTGCACGTTACCGTTTGCCCAAGTAGATCATGAAAGTATCCCACAAACTCTTCCGCTACTTCACCTAAGCTTGTTGTTTGCTTCTCATTCATTTTGATGAGTATAATGATGACATTTCTCTTGTTATTTCTCTTCACCACATCATGAAAGAATTTGGTACATTTATCCGAACTTGTCAAATACACTTTCTTTGCCCTTTGCTGATAGAATTATTTTTCCGCCTCCGAGAGGAGTATAACTTTCTTTCTTATTTGAGCATAGTCTTCTGGAATGACACCTCCTCCTAGAATACCTTTTTGGATCTCCTCCAAATTTGCATTTGCTCTTTTTGCCTTCTCCGAGATGTGGACAAATTGCTTCTTGTTTAACTCCCTCAACCGACTATTTAACCGGGCCAACTTTGCCTTGAGCGCAAACTGAGCATTTCCCCTAACCGGGGCTGACCAAGAGTCCATCACAATCCTTTTAAAATCTTCATGTAACGACCACATATTAAGAAACATGAACGGCCAATTCGGTGGTCAATCCTTCGCTAACGTGTGCACTATACCACATGAGTGATCCGAGAGGCAACTAAGGGGCATGAACTCCGCATAAGCATCAAAATCCGCCATCAACCAAAGTGAATTCACCAAGGCTCTATCCAACTTGCAAGAAATCATCCCATTTGACCAAGTAAGCCGACATCCTATGGAGCAAAGATTCACCAAACCGCAAGCATGAGCATTTAGTTGTAGATCTCTCATTTATTAGTTTGTGACTGAAAAACCTCCTTGCTTATCATGAATCGACAAAAATGAGTTGAAACCACCCATAATCATCCAAGGTTCAGATATAGTACGACCAAGCTTCGTAAGTGCCTCCCATAACGGCCATCGAGAAATAATAGAATGCAGCCCGTATACAAATATCGTCAAGAATCCCTTCCAGACACGCGACACCGAATATAAAAATGAATGAACTGATCCGTGGTTGTGATGACCTCGACATTAACCCTCTGTAGATCCCAAAAGAGCAATATACGATCATAGTTAGACGTAGCAAAATTATGAGCATGCCCCATACCTCCAAACCTCCTTTGCATAATCGGACGAAGAAAATCCTCCATGAGATTCGTCTCCAACAATACCATAACATGAATCTCCTTATGCTTGAGGAGGTGTTACATTCTTCCATGCTTTAGGGACCTGTGAAAGCCCCTAATGCTTCATACGGCCACCTTCATTGAACATCGTTGCGAACTGCTCGCATCCGAAGTCGGCATTCACTCACTGGGGCCCTTGTATCTCATGTCATACTTTGAGATGTTGTCCCAATGCTTGATGTCGCTGTCGAGCGACATACCTCCCTCATTCTTTTAGATCCTACACTAGTTTGCATGAAACATTTATGAGAATTGTTTGACATGATCATGGAAATCATGGTTAATACTCTGATGGAGATGATGACCAGCCAAAGAATGGTTAATACAAAAGGATGTCATCCCACGAAGATCAGTAGTTGTGTGCAGGTTTGGAGTGAATTTGATGTGTCTTGGTGGTGTTAACGTCTCAAAACTCATTGATGGTTGTCTTTTTTTTCTAGAGCTTAATCATGGCAGAAAAAGTTCAAAATTAAGAAAATTTAGCATGGTTAGACTTGGGAGAGTGTCAAAAATAGAATGATGCTAGATTGAAGTCAATCTGATACAATTAGGCCCATTAATGACTTTGGATCAAATAATTGATGGCTAAAAAGAAATTAAAAATCAAGGAAGTTACAAATGGGCAGATTCAGGAGAATGTTAGAAATAGAATGATGCAAGTTTGGAGTAAATCTGATATGTTTAATTTTATCAGTGACTAATTGTCAAAACTCATTGATGGCTATCTTTTTTCCCTAAAACTCATGGTTGAAAAGGATCTAGAATCAAGGAAGTTGAGTATGATTAAACTTGGAGAGTGCTAGAAAGAGAAGAGTTTAGGTTTAGTGTGATTCAAATGTATCTAGGTCTATTAATGACATAAACTCAATAATGGCTAAAATTTAATCAAAATCAAGGAAATTAAACATGGTGAGACTCAAGAGGGTTAGGTATTGAATGATGCATGTTGAAAGTGAATATGATGGATCTAGGTTCATATATGTATGACATTTGTCCAAAATTTATTATGTTTTTTTTTCTTCTTTTTTTAAAACTCTCATATGACTAAAAAGGGACTCAAATGAAGAAAATTGAGAATGTGTTAAAATTCATTAATGATTTTTTTTTTAATCAAAACTCATTAATGGTTGAAAAAAATATCAAAATCATAGAAATTGAGAATAGTTGGACTCAAAAGTGTCAAAATAAATAGGTAAACGTTCTAAATGAATTTAAAGTGTCTACATCAATCAATGACTTTTAGTAAAACGTTATAGATGGATTAAAAGATTTTATTTTTTAAATGTAAATCTAGAATAAATTCAATCTTATTAATAATTTTTTAGTTAAAACGTATTGATAAATTTAAAAATATTAATTTATTTAAAAAAATGGATTGATTCAAGGGAACTCATGACTCAAATTTAGGATAAATATTATCATTTTTTTTTATTAAAATTCATTGATGGATGATCCTATATATTTATTAATTTAATAAAATATAAGATTTTTAAGATCACCACTAACTTTTGGACAAAAATATTTGATAAAATAATTAAATTTCTATTTATAGTCTTGTTCGCTTGGTTCATATAAGAAAAAAGTCCACCTGATATGGTGGAACGATAAGAACAAGATTGAATCTCAACTACAATGGAGTATTTTTTTCAACGAGATGAAAAATTTAGAATGTTAGTGGCTGGGCGAGGAATCATTTGTATTTCCGGGAAGGTTGCTCGAGCACCTAGGGGATGAATTATCAAAAAAGATAAGAAAAAAAAAATTGTTTAACGCTGAAGAATATTTCGGAGAACAAGTACATCATTATGTAAATATCAAAATTAGAAGCACGTTTTGAGTATTTAATTAAAATTAAGCGTGCAATCTGTTAAATCGATGAAAATTTAATTATCTTGTTGAACCTCGATGACTTCCATGAAGTTGCTGCCAACCCCAATTATAAGTTAATTTGATTTGTTTTAATGTTGAAAGATGCATAATTAGTAGATTTCTTTTCAAGAAATTTAAAGAAAAAAATGGAAAACAAAGATCATTAACAGGTCAACAATGTTACCATTACAAGAGATAGTTAATTAACTAAAAGCAGCCACGTTGTATGGATGTTATAATATTAACTAAAAGATTTCTTGTAACTAAAATCATTACAAGATAACAAAATTGAGTTGGGATGAGTTCAATTCCGAAAGATCAAATGATCACCTAGGCATTAGAGAAGAAAATTGGTCAAGCCTAGAAAGTTGACCATTCTAAGCACCTGGAACATTTCCAGGCACTTGGAACATTTCCAGGCACCCAAAAACATGTCCAGGCACCTAAATGTCGTGGCCACGTCAACAGGAGCCATTGTCGAAGTGAATCAGGATGACATCCACATCATTAGATTCCAAGCGCTCGGACCACTTTCATCGTCTGGAAAGCAAGTAGTCATCTAGAGTCGTTAGTGGACCGTTGCCAGAGTGGATAGTGTTCGACGAATCCAAGCACCCTGATTGCTTTTAGGCATCCTAAAAGTGTCACGTCAATAAACAGTTAGATCGAAGACGAAGGCTATAAATAGATGATTGAAGCTCGAAATGTAACAACACACTTGTTTATTTCACTTGCTTTTAGTTCTTCTATTAGTGTTGTAATCAATGTAAGGGGCTTTTCCGCCTTCGACTTGTGTTCGAAGAAGGAGATCTTAGTAGAGCTTTTATAATGTTGGCCTAGCATGCAACCTCCTAGTTGTAAACCAAGTAAATTCGGCCTCTTTATTTTTATGTTTAACTTATTTTCTAATTAAAGTGTGTCGTTGCTGTTAGATTATATATATTTATTAGAATTATTTGTTTATAGCTTTTAGAGTAATTTAGTCTTTTTCCTTTAGTGTATGGTTTCTTAAACTAGCCATATAAGGCTTTGTACTCTATTTCACATGCATACTTTTGATTTAATAAGACGATTGCCTTTTTTCTTCTCAATTTTTACATAGTATCAGAGCCTTCATTTCATGATTTTGATAATTTGATTGAAGAACTATTAATCACATCCACAACTTTTGTGGATCAAACTTGGTGCGTCCCTACAATTTTTCGTTATGAGCGTTTTGGGTTTTTTTTGTTTTCACATCAACTTTGTTTTGTTTACTGTTTGGTTATTCATGAGCACTATTCATTTTGTTACCATGACTGGTCGTACAGATGATTCGCTTCAATCAATCAGTATCCAACTGGATGAAAAGAATTGTTCGTATTGGAGATATGTTATAAAAAACTTCTTGTGGGGAAAGTCTATGTGGGGATAAATTTCAGGTGTGCAAGTTAAACCTACGGACAACAATATTGCTGATTATGCAAAGTCATTGGATATTTGGGAGGCCGATAATGCGAAGATTATTACGTGGATCAATAATTCTGTTACACACTCCATTAGTGCTCAGTTGACTAAGTATGAGACTATCAAAGAGGTTGGAGATCATCTAACAAGATTATACACGCAGTCTAACTTTGCCAAATAATATCAATTGAAAGCAGATATCTGCGCACTTCGGCAGCAAGATATGAGCGACCAAGATTTTTATTATGTCATGTCAGATCTATGGGACCAGTTGACACTCACAGAATCCTCAGAATTGCGAGCATTCTCAGCTTATGTTACTCGTAGAGAAGAACAATGTCTGGTCCAATTCTTGATGACTATTTGTGATGATTTTGAAGGATTGCTCGGGATAATTTTGCATCATAGTCCTCTCCCTTCCGTTGATTCAGTGGTACTTGAATTGCTAGTTGAGGAGATTCACCTTAAGTCTCAGGTTGATAAGAGGACTATTGCACCGTCTATGTCATCTGTTTTTGCAGCACCATAACAGCCTTTGCCTCATAACCAAAATAGGTCAAATTTGAAGGTTTTTCGTGATAAATGTGTCTAGAGGAAGGGTCACTAGAAGACTCAATGTTCATTATTGTTGAACAAAGGAAAATCACAGTAGCCTCAACAATCACAACATTAGAATCCTCAGAATACTTCTGGAAAGTCTGGTAATCCATCGCAGTAGTGGATGTATCGATCTCCTCCGTCCAGCAACGTTGTAGCTGCCTAGTCTTTAAATTCATCTTTTCTTAAGCAGTTTCAGCAATTCCTCGTCTCACAGCCTCATGCTATGTCTGCTTCTTTTCATATAGGTTTGTCAACCTCTGGTACATCAGATATATCTTCCTCTTTGTGGATCTTAGATTTTGGAGCCTCTCATCATATGTCATCTGACTTGTCATCTTTTATCTCTTTGTCTCCTAATTTATTTTTATCAGTTATGACTGTTGATGGTACTCTGATACCATTAGTAGGTGTTGGTTATGTTATTACGACTTGCTTGTCTCTTCCTGATGTCTATTATATTCCTAGTCTTATACTTAATCTTGTTTGGTTAGTCAATTATGTGAGTATGAATATGTAATTTCTTTTTCTTTATCCAATTGTTATGTGCAAGACCTGCGATCTCAGAAGGTGATTGGGACAAACTGTAGGTAAGGGGGACTCTATGTCTTGGATCAATTCCAAGTACTAGATGTTGCAGCTTCTAGTATTAATTTATCATCTTTTCGATTGAGTCGTTCTTCTTCTGATATTTTGTGACATACTCGTCTAGGTCATGTTTCAGCGTCCCATTAACAATTTTTAGCTTTGTCTGGAGTATTAGGAACTTTAAAGAGTCATGATATTTCTGATTATAGTGGTTGTAAATTAATAAAATTTTCTGCGTAACCTTTTAATAAAAGTATATCTTTTTCTCCTGATCCTTTTGATCTTGTTCATTCTGATGTGTGGGGGCCTTCTCCTAGTGGCAAAAGGTGAAACCGTCACCTCGGTGGCCCCTATAGAGTGACCCCTCACTATTTGGAAGGAAGGTAAATCACAGGTGACTACTAGCCTTTGAACAGTGATCATTGCATGAGGGAGGGCAGGAACTTAGCAAGCATTGTGTTGCCAAGGATTGACCTCTTGGTGGCAAAGCCTCATGCAATGACCATCTGCTCATCTCGTGGGACTGTGGGGGCTTTCTCCTGTTACTACAAAAAGGGGATCGAGATATTATGTTTCTTTTATTGATGATTGCACTCGTTATGCTTGAGTTTTCTTATGAAACACAAGTCTAATTATCTTACCATCTTCAATGACTTTAAAACTCTTGTCAAAACTCAACATTCGGTTATTATCAAGTGTTTTCGTTGTGATTTGGGGGCGAGTATACTTCTAAAGATTTTTCTCATTTACTTGTGTTAGTACTAGCCTTAAGAGTCAATTATGAGATGATAAGACTTATTGGGTTAATGATTATGGATTGACTTATTGGATTAATGGTTAATCAAATATGCTAAAATTTAACCCATTAAAGATGATTAATAGAGATTAATTATACATTTAAGAAGGAAGATCATTGAGTTAGACTTAAATAGATCCAACTATTGGATTGAGTCCAATTCGACTTAGACTCATGGAGTCAATTCGGATTGATCAATGAGTTAGACTCATTGGGTGAACTCGAATTCACCAAGGAATAGGAAAGGTCAATTTTGAATTGATCATGATTAGACTCAACCATCTAAGGAGAATTAATGATGCTCATTAATAGGGATTAATGGAGCATTGATGAAAAGAAGACCAAGAGGCAAAAATCTTTTGTATTCATTGGATGAATATAAAAAGTTTCAAAAATGAGTTTTTCATTGGATTTTTCGAATTTGCTCTTTTCTTCTTCTTCTCCTTCTTCCTCCTTGGCCGAAATCCTCTTTTGGTTGCTAGCACAATCTTAGGTGGTTTTCTTCTCCAAGTTTGTGAGTTCGTAAGACAGACGGAACGTATTCGTATGGATACCGAAAGATGAGTGAACACTTGATTGTGCTGAGATCCAACAATAACCAAAGTTGCTGCCGGGAGAATGTAGCTCACGCAACAAAGGTATAACTCTCATAATTACTAGCATACGGTTTCCTTCGCATGGATCTTCTGGAAAGGATCTTGATAGTATTCCACTGTCGCATGGATCCTTATAGAAATGACACGTAGAAACAAAGCACCCGACGGAATATGGACTCGACCGTTCTCATTCACAATTATCTAGATTTTCTTCAACTAGCGGTAGTACCGATTTCGGTTTATTTTTATATTCTAATAATAAATTAAGAGAATCATTAGCTAAATTTATTTCTATAGAATATCTTTCTTTTAGTTTTGGATCTAAATGCATATTTGAAGATTTTTGTAAAGAATCTCTTAATTCATATATTAAACGTGTTCTTAAAACTGCACTTACTTGTACAATTAACAAATTAGTAAAACAAGAAAAAAGAATTTAATTGATGAATTTAGTAAATTAAATAATAAAGTTTCTTTATGTTTAGATATTTAGAGTGATTATTGGCAAACACATTCGTATATGGGTATGACTTGTCATTGGATCGATAACTCTTGGAACCTCTAAAAAATATTGTTAGCTTATAGAATTTTTGATGAATCACATACTGCTCATAATATTGTACAATTATTATGTTTAATTTTAGAAGAATATGAATTAACTCATAAAATATTTTTAATATCTTTAGATAATGCTAGTTCTGATACCACTTGTATAGAAGACCTAAAATTTGTTTGTCAATCTATTATTGGTGGGTTTTTTTTCATATTTGTTGTGTATGATATATTTTAAATTTATGTGTTTAAGATGAATTAAAAATTTTAGAAAATCATATTAAACGAATTAGAACTGTAATTTCTTATTTATGGCTGTATCCATCTATAATGAAACAATATGGTAGGTTTAGTAAAATTAATGGAATGAGACCTAAAAAATTTTCACGTGATGTGCCAACACATTGGAATTCAATATATAATTATTAAAATATTCATTTCAATATAAAGAATTATTATGCTCATTTTTTGTACAAAATACTAATACTACTGTATATTTATTTTCACGATAATGAAATATTTGTAGTAGTATTTGTGAAATTTTAAAAGTATTTAACAATGCAACTGAATCACTTTTCGGTGTTTATTATCCCACTATTCATTTAGTTTTAGAGAATTTTTCTATTATAATATTTATTTTAAATGAATATATTAATAATAATCTTTATCTTCTTACATATTAGCTATCAAAACTAAATAGGAAAAATATTTGTATTTTATTCTTAAAATTTATTTAATTGTGTTTGCTTGAGATCTTAGATTTAAATTAGAAGTTTTATAAGAAATGTTAACTTTATATTATGACACTTTAATTTCATGTAAAGATTCTTCTTTTCCTGATCCAGTTAATATTATATATAATATTAGAATTTATTTATATGATATTTATAATTAATATTATGTAAAATATGAAATACAAATTAATATTTCTGAAACACAATAAACTACTACTACTACTAATTTAAAACTTACAAAAACATAACTTTTATTAAAAGAACGGACGAAACGTCCACGAGGATCTTCAAGTTCCACACAGGAACTTGAGAATTATTTTATGACTTCTTTTGATTTTAATGAAGCAGATAGTGACAATTTAAACATCCTAAAGTGGTGGTCACAGAAGACACAAACCTTTCCCGTCCTTTCCGTGATTGCCAAAGAAATTTTAGCTTGTCTAGTATCAACTGTTGTTGTGGAGCAGACGTTCAGTGCTGGCGGCAACATATTAGATGAACGACGATCGACTTTATCTTCTGACTCATTGGAAGCTCAAGCATTACTCGACGATTGGACCAGAGCTGAGAAAAGAATCTAAGGAATGCAATTTTCAGATGATGAAATCGAAGATTTTGATACTGAAGGAACAAATACAATGGGAACGGAAAATGAAAGTGAGTAGCAATGTAACTTTTTAATATAAAATGATAAAAATATAAAAGAACTACGTGGGCTTTGATTCCCCTATATCATAAGGGGATATATAGGCAACTTAAATAAGTACGAGCCCTTTGTTTAAATAAATTTTAAATTTTTTAATATAATAATCTTGAATCATGGCGAACCGTGAATCAAATCGTGAATCAAACCGTGAATCAGCGATTTCGAATCGTGAACCGTAACCATCTTGACCGGTTAAGGTTAAGGGTCGACCCCCCAGGAACCGTCAAACCGACAATTCTGAATCGTCGAACCGTCGGTTCCAAACCGTGGTCAGGTCTAGTTACGAAGAGGTGTTTTAACATGTTTCATAACTGGAAATGTTCGTTTAGTTGTTATTGTAGAAATAGAAAGAGTTAAAACAAGATGAATTAATCTGTCGATTAAATAAATAT
>JBBUKS010000008.1:6018013-6031812 GCA_038050645.1 Hedychium gardnerianum | reverse complement strand
AAAAAAAAAAAATTCACTCCCGAAAAGCTTCATAGGAACAGATTCATTACCGGGCGCGGCCGCTTTCTCGGCATAACTTTATTCTGGGAGAAAAAAAGAAAGACACATTTTGGACGAGCACTTCTCCTTCTGCAAACAGTCCCGATTCGATTTCTGACGAGGAAGAAGAAAGAGCGAACGCGATGCTTCAGAAGTTTGCTTTAGCCTTCAAGACCAAGACCATCGAATTCTTCGCCGAGGACGAGGAAGCGGAGGAAGACGACGAGACTGCAGCGCCCGCCGACCCTAAGTCGGAGGAGATCATCACCGGCCAGCGCGTCGTGGTCCTGAAGCCAGATCCTTCCCCTCGCCCTGACCCCCAAGCCCTAGCCGCCGCCACACTTGCCACTTTCTCCTCTTTCCACGCCGCTTACCTGCTCCTGCAGACCGCCCAATCGCCCTTCGTTCATGACGATCTGCGATCCGCCGACCGCACCGCCGTCTCCCACCTCCGCCGCTTGTCGGAGCTCAAGCGCACTTACCTCGGCCTCGGATCGATTCCCTCCCTCCCTCTTTCTTCCCATCTGGAGATGCAGGTGCAGGAGAACCAGGATCTACTCCGCTCCTTCGAGGCCCTCGTCAACCGCCTCCAGTCCGACATAGACGGCAAGGATGCCGAGGCCGCCGCGCTTGAAAAGACGCTTGCGGACCTCAACGCGGACTGTGCAAGGCTCGCTCACCGACTCGAGCGCGCCTGTATGCCGGCGGAGGATAAGGTCGAGGCGCTGCTCACGGTCGGGGTCTTCGATTCAGTACTCAGGGACACCTGTCGGGTTACTCATCGTTTCGCCCGGATTTGGGTCGATTCGATGAAGATTCCCGGATGGGACTTGCGTGCCGCTGCGAACTGCATCTGCCCGGACGTCAACTATGCGAAGCCACGGCATTTTCGATATGCTCTCCTCTCCTACGTCTGCTTGGGTATGTTTGAAGGCTTCGATTCCTATGACTTCTGCGAAGATGGAACTGGAGTTGAATTGAACAACATTGACGTCACCATTCGAAGAAATGACTCTTTGCAGCAATTCATCGATCATTCCGCTCTTGATCCAATGGAGACAATGCGAGATTTCCCAAGTTGTGATTTTGCAAACTTCTGCCAGAAGAAGTACGCAAAGCTCATCCATCCAGGCACCGAATCATCTCTTTCGAGGAATTTAACTACAGGGGACTTATCACTGGGTTCGCTGAGACAGTCCAGTCCCCTGTATGAGCCGTTTGTGACCATGGCCAGCTCCATGTGGACGCTTCACAAGTTGGCCTGGTCATATGATCCTGTGGTGGAAATCTTTCAGGTTGCTCGAGGGACTGAGTTCTCTATGGTTTTCATGAAGAACATTGTTGGTAAGGTAGACGTGATGTGCATTGATCATCAGATTACTAAGCCAAAAGTTGGGTTTACTGTTGTTCCAGGATTTCGAGTTGGCAACACAGTTATCCAGTCTAGGGTCTATCTGGATGGCTCATAGCAGATAAATAGTTCCATATTCATTTGTAACTCAGATACTTTGATGAAGTTCCCTTGTTGTATTGGATATTAGCTGAAACGGCATTAACAAGCTTGTGTCATTATTCTGAAGGTCAGCAAAGTTTAATGAAAAATACATTTTATATTTGTTTCAATAGTATTATTATGTTTAGTGGAAATTTCTTATTCTTAATAATTACATGATTGAGGATGCCATTCTTTTGCTTAGCGGATTGGTGCATTTGTCGTTTCTTTCAAACACAACTGTATGTATGTCTTATTCTACGAGTCAATTTGAAAGAATCTACTGTAAAGAATAGAGCTTTTGTGGTCCGTAGTTTAAGAGGTGAACAAGCTACTGTGAGCAGAATTGTTCTCAAACGTTGGCTGGTTGGTTATTAGCCAAGATTTTTTAGACATACAGATTAGTTTGTTTCTGCATATTTGAGGAAGAAAGTCAAATACCTCCACTTTTTTCCTAAAAGTTTATGCAGTTTCATCTGGTTTCTGGCAATATTTGTAAGTTACAAGATGAGCTACCTGAACCATTTTCTAGTGGTAATGCAATTATGGAAAAACAAGTTATTTCATTGTCCCCATTTGTGCACACACACATGAATGCCTTTGGTTATTTTGACATTAGGTTTTATGACATGCAATTTATAATACATTTTTTGTTGCACTTATATACTTGCTTACAATGAATGTGCAGTGGTAAAATTTTTTGTTGCAAGTTATAAGACATCTACGTGAATCATTATGCAGTGGTAATGTAATTATGAAAATGCAGGTTACTTAAATTTGTCTATCTTTCATTGTTGTTTGACTTCTTTGAAACGTGCTATTCATTGTCAGCAGCTTGAGACAGGTTGAGACACACGTTCATATGATGCAATCCAGACAACATTTCTCATACCTGTCAGCATGTGAGAGGAGCAGGTAATCCTCTTTAGTATTCCACTTTTCAAGCTGGTAGTGTGATGCTAAAAAATAAGGTCCATGGTTTTCACTTTCCATTAAATTAAATGTTTTTTGAAATACCCTACTGTTACTTCAGAATTTGTTCAATGTTTTCACATGATGACAGTAATTTCGAGTAGTGGTTTTCCACCTATGATCTTCCACAATATCTTCGAGATACTCCACCGAGAGAGGAAACAACTTATTCCTTCATTGCTCTTTGCTTTTCCTTGTTTAAAGTGCTTTGACAAGTTGGTCAGCATATTTTGGTGAATAACCTGATCTCCAAGCAACCTGTTAGGAGTATGGCTCTTGACATAGAAAACAAGATGAGCTACTATAATAGCACGTTCTTTGCACACTTTTTTTCTTAAAAAGATTAATCAGCAGGAGAGTGCCCTGTCTTACTAATAGTTAAATATATTGTTGAATTTCACTCAAAGTTAGCTTATTTAGAATTAAATCTGGATTTTCCTATATGGGATAATTTGGATTTTATCATATAATCTGAATTTTCCTATATTGAATCCTTCAAGTTTAGAATGATAATTAATGGTAATTTCCTTTCTTGTTTTTAGGAGTTTGTTACTATGTTCATCCATGTAAATCATGTATACATTATTCTCCAATTGAAACAATGAGAAATAAGATATATCATTCTTCCTAAAAAATCTTCATGGTATCAGAGCTAGGTTCTCTGAAAAACCCTAGCCTCCATTCGTAGTTGTCCTCCATGGTCAAGTACAGCATGACAACCAAAAAATTAAGTATCTTCTCCCATATTCTGAAAATTCTGAAAACTCAAAAAATATCTCTTCTCATCACCGACTATAAACTCAACGGGCAAAACTTTTTCTAATGGTCTCAATCCATTAGGATGTTTATCTGTGGCAGAGGCAAAGAACATTATTTAATAGGGGAGATTCCAATTCCGAAGAAGGATGATCCAGATTACAAGAAGTAGAAGGCCGAAAATCATTTGTTCATGTCATGGCTCATAAATTCAATGAATGTTGATATTGGTGAGAATTTCCTTCTCTATGAGATTGCACAAGAAATTTGGAAAGTCGTGCGAGAGACTTATTCCAGTATTGAGAATACATCGGAGCTGTTTGTAGTTGAGTCAATCCTTCATGATTTAAGACAGGGAGACCTCACAGTGACGCAATATTTCAACACACTCACCCGTAACTGGCAGCAACTAGATATGTTTGAAGCCACTGATGGAAGTGCCTCGAAGATAATGCTCTATATTACAAAATAGTGGAGCAGAAGAGGACATATAAGTTCCTACTGGGATTAAACAAGAATTTAGATGAAATTAGAGGCTAGTGATGGGAACTAAGATATTCCGATCCTTCAAGAAGCTTTTTCTGAAGTTTGTCGTGAGGAAAGTAGGAAAAAGGTCATGATGAGCAGTCAACATCCATCTCCAACATTGGAAGGATCTGCACTTGCTGCCCATGGTTCCCGTCTTCTAAATCAGCAAGATACTCGTCAACAAAGGAAGGGAGGACCCTAGTATGATCACTGCACTAAACATGGTCACACCAAGCACACATACTGGAAGATACACAGTAAATCAACTGAGTAGAAATCATTGAAGTCAAATTTTGATAAAGCTGTGCCAACTCAGCCAATGCAGTTGAGGAACCGCTAATCAACACTAAGTCAAGTCTGTTCACCAAGGAACAACTTGAAGTGTTCTAGAAGCTTCTAAATAGCACACTTTCGCAACATGCTACTCCTAACCCATCCACCAGCATGCATGCACAAGCAGGTAACTTATGTTCTGTATTCTCAGCATAGGCTGAACATTTAAAACATTAGATTATTGACTGCATCATACCATATGACAGGGGATAAGTCTCTCTTTCATGATTATCAATCATGCCACACTAATCTTACTGAGCGCATTGCCGATGGTTCTCTGTCCAAGGTGGCCGACACCAGATCTATTCAACTCTCACCCAAAATTACTCTTAAATTTGTGCTTCATGTCCCTAAACTTGAGTGCAACTTAATGTCCATCAGTAAGTTTGACTCGTGATCACAATGGTTGTACTAAATTTCTTCTAAATGTGTATGTTTTTCAGGAATTGGGTTTGAAGAAGAGGATTGACAACGCTGAGATGGGGTCTGGACTTTATCTCTTCAAGACACCCTAACCTAGGGAAGCCTTAGTGGTGAGTAGTGATTTTTCTAAGAGCAGGGCAGTTTCACATTTCAATCCTAAGTTTATTTTTATTCAAGTACCAATAAAGATAGCGAAGTTATGTTATGACACTATCGGTTAGGTTTTCCAAACTTTATGTATCTTGAAAGGTTGTTCCCTCACTTATTCATTAATACAATAACAACAACCAAGCCTTATCCCATTAGGTGAGGTCGGCTATATGAATCCTTCTTCACCATTAGGTTCTATCTTCTACTATATCATTATTTATATTTAAATAAATTTTATTTTGTTTTATTGTTGCTAATCAAGTCTTTTTTGTTTTTCTCTTCGTTTGATGTGCACATTTATTATAGTTTCACATTGCCTAACTAGATCATTTATTGGTTGTCTAAGTGCATATACGTACCATCTTAAATGTATTCCTAGAGTTTTCCCTCAATAGGTGCAACCTCAATTCTCTCTAATATTTTCATTTTTTATCCTGTCCATCCTTGTATGTTCGACATCCACTTTAATATTCTCATCTCTACAACTCGCATATTTTGTTCATGTGCTCGAGTCATAGCCCAACATTCAACTCATGGATTGAAATTCCAAGCCGTGCCGCCTGAAACCGACACTATTTACCATTTTGGTATGAGATTGGCACTAGTACCCACCGGCACTGCGAGGCCGGGGAAGGTGTTGCGCTCCTGCGCCGGCACGCCAAGGGGTGTGTGGAGGGGCGAGGAGGTTGCCGTGCCCTTCGCGAGTTGCGGCAAGGTCGCCCGTGGGTCGCGGCGGGGAGGCCCCATTAATTTCAATTAACTCCTAACTATAAATAGGATAATCTAAGTAGGCTTAATCAAGGCCTAATAAAATTATCCCATTAATTTAATATATATTTTATTTATTTATTTTAATTTTAAAAATATATAATATATTTTTTTAATTTACCATATATAAGCGCAATGATTTCACATTTAAAAAAAAAAGTATTTTATTTTTTATTTTTAATTAATATATTTATATTTAAAAAATATCAAAATCATATCGACATGACACAATACCAAAATCGTATCATTCCAGTCATAAATTGAAACTGATACGTCAATAAAAGTAGTACAATGCCTATGTAATATTCATCTTGTAATTAATGAAATTTTCACTGTCTTCTTTGTGTGAATTTTTTCCTCACGATGTCGGTTTTGTTTGTGCTATGTTAACCTACTTATTGGTATTTGAACCCAATCCATCAAGATAAATGGGTACTCAAACCTAACTTGTTTAAAGTAATCTAATCTTTACATTATTTATCACGGCGTTCACGTGAACTAAATCCTCTTGGAAATAAATGATTCATATATCCCACCTCAATCATTTTATCAATTATCTCCTTGAGATTTTCTTCTCTCTTCTTACCTTCCTTGATAAGTTTATCTGCCCTTTGCCTACTTTCTATGATAACAAGATTTAATTTTTTTTACTTTCAATAATTTCTTCCTCTATCCTCTTATTAATACATGTTTTCAATTTCTTGCGATAGTTATTTGTTCTTCTCATTGGAACATGTCACGCTTCTATTGTATGAACTCCATTGGATGAGAAGATTGATCATCAATATTTTATTTCTCTTTATATTTTTACTGTTCATATTAGCGTAACTTATAGTAGTCTAATAAATTTGAAATCTCAAGTTGTAGGAAAGGAATAATTTAACAACTAATCTTGTCCTGCTCCATTGCATTCCTTCATCTCTCTATTAACACACCTCCATGTATAAGGTCTGTTGAAAATGAAATCCTAGTTAAATTAACTAGTCAACTTTCAAAAATCAAACTCCGGAGTCAAATTCACTAGAAGTTCACCTTCGCAATCAAATTTTTTAGAAACAAATCATCAACAAGAGAAATAAACAATGTCAGGCAATGAAAAATACAGGTTCAAATAGTTTAAAAAACAATTTCAGCTTATAGCTGGACCAATAAGTAAATCAATATAATGATACTGCCAAACAAATTGTAAACCCAAATGTGAATAATGGAAGTATACCAAATGTAAAGTCAATTCTTTTGCACTACTTATTTGTGAGAATGATCATCCTACTACATTTCTCATTTTATTGTTACTAGTAATATAAGCATAGCCGACCCCACATAGTGGGATAAGACTTGGTTGTTGTTGTAGTAATATAAACATTTGCATAAAGACAGTGTTGAAAGTTCAATGTGAGGATAAGAAATCATGTAGCTAAACTAAAATGGTAAAAAAAATTAATACATTAGTTAACCATCATTGTACTTAACATAATGATCAATGAGCTGTTCTAACTTCTAACTTTAGCAAATACTTTGTGTAAAAAAGAACTAAAGCATGTAATTGGAATCAAGAACAGAGAATGATTAAATAATTCATAAAGATAGAAGTAAGGCAATGATTCTTGGGTAAAAATCAAAAGGGCGCCCCTTTGTTATCGAATTGTCAAAGGGGCCCCCACTTTGATTTTTTTTATCAAAAGGGTGATGACACAAATACTCTTTGATACACTGCATGTTTCTAACATTAACACTCCAACCTATATTCCCGCCTAAATTGGATCACGTTGTAGTAGCTATGAAACCTTAGCTGCTACAACTATGCAACATCTTAGTTGTAGTAGCTATGAAACCGTAGTTGCTACAACTACAAGTTCAACTTTAAGAGGCCATAACTTTTGATTCGGGTTAAACCACGGGACGCACAATATATCAAATCAAAACTCATTATCTTCGATTTGATTTATTGTGCGCCCTGTGGTTTAACTCCAGTATACACGTTATAGAAGCTACGAAATCATAGGTGCTATAACTGTGGACAATTAAGTTGTAGCAGCTACAAAATCATAGATGCTACAACTACAAATTCAACTTTAAATGGTCATAACTTTTGATTCAGGTTGAATCACGAAACACACAATATATCAAATCGAAGCACGTTCAAAGATCTTCGATTTGATATATTGTGCGTCTCGTAGTTTAACCCGAGTCAAAAATTATGACCTCTCAAAATTTATCAAGCATACACATTGTAGCAGCTATGAAACCGTAACTGCTACAACTGTGTGACAACTCAGTTGTAGCACATATGAAACTGTAGTTGCTACAACTACAAGTACAACTTTAAGATGCCATAACTTTTGATTCGGGTTAACCACGAGACACAATATATCAAATCGAAGCTCGTTGAGAGATCTTCGATTTGATATATTGTATGTCTTGTGGTTCAATCTAAGTCAAAAGTTATAGTCTTTTAAAGTTTACCCATATACACGCTGTAGCAGCTACGAAACCGTAGTTGCTACAATTATATGACTTTTGATTCGGGTTGAACTACGGGACACACAATATATCAAATCGAAGCTTGTTCAGAGATTTTCGATTTGATATATTGTGTGTCCCATGGTTCAACCCCAGTCAAAAGTTATGATCTCGCAAAGTTTACCCAACATACACGTTGTAGCAGCTACGAAATTGTAGCTGCTACAACGTGATCCGATTTAGCCAGGAATATAGGCGGGAGTGCGCGTGTCAAAAGTATGTAGTGTGTGAGACGGTATTTGTGTCATTTTACAAGCCTTTTGATAAAAAATCAAAATGGGGTGCTCCTTTGACAATTTGATAAAAAAGGGATGCTCTTTTGACTTTTGTCCATGATTCTTTACCTAAATACACATGGTGGTAATATTATACAACATTTTAATGGCCCCAAAAGTTTTTGCTCTAGTAGTAGAAGGAAGTCCCTCTTTGTTCCAAAAAATATGACAACTTCAGAACTTGTTTACAAAACACATATGCTAGGCATATCTAAGTTGTTAGTCTTCTAATGATTCCATCTCCTACACCATAGTCACTGCTCAACTCTCTGGAGGAGGGATATTTTCCATTGCGAATATCATAACATTGTGGCAAAAGGCGAAACGCTCGCCCCCTGCGAATATCATAACATGAGGATATGACATGTGGTCGAATAGAACAAACTGTGCAAACACACTAGGGGAAAAATCAATGGCTAAGATAATAACATTACGTGCTCTTGAAACATCTATTGGGAAGCTGAGATTGGGCATGGAAGAAAAGGCAATGGGTACATAATTAGGTGAGGCATTTGAAATGTCTCCCCACTCAGTCCATCTTCCTTGAAACCTATTAGGATACACCAAACATCTACTTGTTATTTTATGACTACAATCCCCACTAAACTCGCAAACAAATGTTCTAGGCTTCTAGCACGATTTACATCAAACAATCTAACTCCCCATTCTATCATAGTTGATCTAAACACCTCTAGCTCATAACTAATGACCTTCTAATTCACTCAATTAGGACAAGTTAGTCGGCACCTACATCCGGTGCCACATTCATATATCAATGGTTTCCCTCTCAGGATAGTTCCGTTTAAATCATAAGGAAAGTAACTCTTATTTTTTAGTGCATAGTAGCAACCTATTGAGCAATTCATAGTTCAATCACACCCATTTTCCCTTATCATTATCTATGTCATTGAAGAGAAACAGAAGCATTTTCCTTCCTTGTAAAAATGTCAAGGCATATATGTCCCATAGACTTGGTAGCCAGCTAGCTTAAGGATCTCACTTCCCATCTCATCTTGGCCCCTCATTCTTAGTAGTTTGTAGTTGTAGACTTTAAACCCTAACTTGCCCAAATCCTTTCAACAATCAACAATCTAGTAAAACTGTGATAGAAATACACCGCTCCTGACTTCCCATCTCACCCGCAGCATATGCACCTCGCGCGGCCACATGATCACCCACTGTTGCAGGTGACCTTGTGGCCACACAAGGTAGCCGTACGTGACCTTTGGGCTGCGCAAAGATATTTGTTGCTGCGACGAGAAGGAAAAAAGATAGGGACAACTAAGAGGGAAGAAAGGGAATTAGGTTAAGAGGAGGGTTTGAGGGGAAACATAGTATTAGGAAAAAAACAATTAGCTAGGGTTAATAAGTTTGAAGGGAAAAAGATTTCGTCTTAAATTCGTTTCATATTTCGTCTTAAATTCGTTTCATATTTCGTCTTAATTTTTTTAGACATTATATATATATATATATAGTTTTAAAATGAAGTAGGTTTGTAATTCTACTGTAAATGTCTTTGATTTATATGAAACTGATATTTTTTTCTTCTCAAATTTTCATTAATTTTTAAATGAATTTTTGACAGAAATCATAGTCTCATTCCATTTATAATCCTTATTTATTTTTGTTAATTAAAATTCATATGCAATTTTGTCTCAAATTCGTTTCAAATTCCATAATTTTTTTTTCAAACATTATATTTTACTAAAGTGAAATAGATTATAAATTCCATAGCAAATCGGTCTTTGATTTACATAAATCTAGATGAACTTTATTTCTGTCTCAAAAATCCATCTCTGAAGCCATTTTCTTGTAGCGAATGGTTGAAATCTTCATGATGAGATTAAGACGATGATTCAACATAATTACAAGGTGTTAGTGAGAAATGCTGATGGTAAGTGATGAATGTGCACAAACCATTCCAAAGATCCGTAGTTGCCACCAAGGATCTACTTACAGATGCCACAAATTGCCATAATCTTGAATATTTCACAGACACGTTTGGCTATAATAGGCTATACATGCCAACTACAAGGAATACACTTCATCATATTTACCAATTACTTTCTATTCAAATATATATTTCTTTCTACTCAACTATTATTCCTTTTGACCTAAAGACTAAAAGAAGTCATGTACTAGTGTCACAAACTGAATCGCTTGGCAAAATCCTGCTAAGTTAATCGTGCAGCCTTTAGACATGCTCAAGTTAGCCTACTTTTCCCTCATCATGCAAATGACCAAGCACCAAAATTACAATGGAAGTAAAATTTTATCAGGCAAAAAATTCTATATATACAATGTGCATATTTCTCCTTTTATAAATTCAAAGGGAGTTTGATTAAACCAACCACCAACAACCGCCCACAATCACTAGCAAGTGTAACCAGCAATGCTCGACCACCTATTGGCTTGCATGTGCATGCCTATGCTCTTAGACACTATTGTGTTCATGTGTGCTGGATCATCTATGTGCATTCATAAAAAAAAAATGATGAACCGGGTAACATCGAACCTGGGGCGACCAGCCCGGCTCCAGAAAAGTTTCCCACCGGCCGCTAGGGTAAATTGGGAAGCGCTCGTGGCGAGCGGCCCAGAAGCTCAGCATCCCGTGGTTGTGCACTCCATTTGGAGGAAAATTTATGTTCATTCATGCATCTATGCACATTGGTCTGCTCGTGCATATTATTTAATATGCATGTATTTCCTTATGCACGCGCATTGCCTCAACGTGTGTTGGTTTGTCTGTGGCCACTGCTAGTGTCGAGCCAAAGGGATGACAATTGTCTCTTCGTGATATTCTTCCCCACCTATTCTCACAATGCCCTATCACATTGTGACCTACCCAAAACACTTGGAGTAGGTGCCAAAACTAGCACAACTTCCCATCTTGCTCACAACTAGTCTCATTGTTAGGTAGTCCATCCCACTTGACCAAGTATTCCATGCAGGGTTGGCAATGAGGTTTTACAATCTCCCATTTGTCAAGGATTTTTTCCACGTCCTTGTTGAAGCCTACCTTGGCATTTGTGTGAGCTTGATTCAATACCGTTCGCGCTAGATCAATCGCATGACGTGTATGGCTTCAAAATGTTGACATGAAACACTGATGGATTTTAAGTCTTTCTGGTCATCCTAACTTGTATGCAATGTACTTGGTGCGTTTGTAAGATTCAGAATGGACCTTTGTAGCATTGCATCGATCTCTTGTGTTTGCCTTGGTAGCATAAGATTCAATGCTTCTTGACTAACATTTGGCCTCCCATTTGGTATTCCATACATCGTCAGCTACTGTCTGCAAATTTCTTCATGCACATGGCAACTTTGTGCAAGCAAGCTTGTGCAAAGTCGTTATGCTCATGCTAATCCCTTGTAAACTTGTAGGCTGTCGGACTACCTGTAGGTAGCTCCAATCACTGCACTAGGGGTCAAGGGTTGTTGACAAATAGCAATCTCAAAAGGGCTCCTTCCGGTACCTCGCTATGATGCAGGTTGTAGGAGAACTAGGACACATCAATGAGACACCCAATTTCGTTGCATGATTCTAACAAAATACTGTAGATATGTCTCCAGTAGAGCTTTCACCCTGTGTCTGTCCATCCGTTTTGGGATGAAAACTAGTGCTGAAGTGTAGATGAGATCCTAGCAAGCAGAAGAGTTCAATCAAGAACTGTGGATCTTGATCACTGACAATGGCTTTCAGTGAGACTTAATACTTGAGCATGTGCCATAAGAATATTGTTCTGCTTCTTGGGCTGACACTCCTCTGTTGCATGAATGAACCGTATGCCTTTTGATGCCAATCTTTGGCATCTTAGACCATTGTCAAGTGGCTTACTAGATAGACAATACCTTACATGCTAGTTTGTGGTATGGTACTAATGTATCCCAAGGCAACACCAATGCAGCATCAAGTGTAGTGCAACACTTGAGATAGGGCATTCTTGTCTTCTACCTCACGATATGAGAGGCTGAATTAGATTTAGAGCGCCCCACAGTAATATGGGAATATACTGTAGTCGTTCAGCAGCTACTTACTATTTTTTTCAATAACTGTGATGGTAGTTTCTCATGTAAATGCCTATTTGTGATAGATTGTCTAGGATAGTATATAATTTGAATTCTGCAATGAAAACAATCGCCCCAACCTTTCATCATAGATTTGGAACCTTTTGTGATGAAGTTGCAACCGATTCTTTGTCATAGTCTTGTGATGGTTTTAATATTTTGTCACAAAACCATCTACGATGATCATATTTGTGACAATGTTTGTGCTTTTTTTTTTTTCCTTTGTCAATAACCATTAACCATTTATGACAAATACTTCTGTATCTCACAGGTGCTTTCTCTCTGTATATAAAGGCTATTTGAGAAGCTGTCCTTCCATGGATTCACTTTGCGACTTATATCCATTTGAGAATCATTTTAACTGAATAATAATAATACGATCTATTCGTTTATACATTAATTGCTGTAATTGTTATAGAGGCATGAGTTCTGATGGAAGTCAATATTGTCAGATTTGATTGAATTGTTCTTAGTTCATTTAGTTTGATCACGATAGTTATTTTTTTCCTGGATTGTTTTCTAACCAACATCCATAGCCACATCTTGGCCTGCTGCTACCTTCTGCAAGCAGATTCATCATACCATTTCGGTTATTTGCTTCCATTAGAGGCATTATGATTTTGCATTATTTCATTCCTTCCATTTCTTAGTTATTTGGTGATTGATCTCGAGATTTATTTTTTTTCATATAATTTTAGAATGAATTGTAAGAGACACATGAGATGAACATAATTTTTTCTTTTTTACTACAATGATTTTGCATTGTTTCCCTATTGATTGCTTCGCCATTCGTTGCTTGTTGGCGTCATCCAAACTGCATTGGATGCAATATGTGAAATACACTCTGATGGGATTCTTTCATATTCAATGTGTTGGGTTTAGTGACAATGAGTTCTTAGTGACTTAGTGTCCAAAACTTCTTTAAGAGATTTTATGTAAGAGACTCCAACATTCGGCTTTGGTCGAGTTAAAAGGATGAATAGTGATCGTTCAACCTGCAAGCATGATTCTAAAGTACTCTTGCTCTTGATAACAAAGTCATATAAACAATTAGCAACATAAATATAATATAAACACAATGACACTTGGATCACAAATATGTTGATTTATAGAATCTACATGGCAGTTAGTTTTAAGGTGTTTATGAGATACGAAGGCTTATTAGATTTATAGATTTATATAATCTACGATAGATCTTAAGTTACATTTATTTCTACTAAAAAAATAAACAAGTATATAAATAATATAATAATTATATGAAAAACATCCTAGTCTAAATAAAAATATATTAAATTAATTTCCCCCTAAGTTGGAGTTTTATTTTTGTTTACATTTTTAAAAATTTTCTAAGGCCCTATAGATTTGAGCTTTCTATTCTAGAGTTAACATGATTTTCATTCATATAATGAACATGCTATTTAGGAATCTAAAAAGAGTTATATCCTATTCGGTTGACTAAGTATGAATTAAGAACC
>JBBUKS010000008.1:5994336-6006791 GCA_038050645.1 Hedychium gardnerianum | reverse complement strand
CATCTATTCAATTTGATACAAACTTCACATCCTAATCAAAGATGATATTCCAAGAAGTCATGTACATTAGCCCTTTCATTCAATTCTAGCATACCAACTTGTAGACATACAAGTAGCAATATAACTACACAAATTCTGAATTCTTTAATTTAAATCCAATTCAACCTAAACATTTCTTATTTATTAATCCCCCTCCCAAAATAGTATTAGAACCTTTAGCTTCAGTAATACCTACATCACAAAACCACTATATTGAAGAATTTATTTCATCCTCACAAATCATCCATGGAACTATATGCATAACATCCTAAAGTCCAACCCAAGAACATGAAACTAAACAACATAATATAACTACACCATTGCCCTATTCATAGCTCCATTCAAACATCTCAAGATAATTTAGCCAAATACAATCCATCTACCACATTTAGAACTCACAATACATCTTATACCCATGCTTTGACAACCATAATTCAACACCAATAAGCCCTTACCTCTACCGGTGGTAGCTGCCGGAGAAAGGATCGGCTAGAATAGTATCTGTAGAAATGGTGGTCGGCCAAAAAAAAAACAAGGAGCGCAGATCAATCAGCCATCAACAAACACTACACAACTCAACTTTATCAAAACTAAATTCTTTCTCTTATCATGGTGGCCTACTGGAATGAATCTGAGAGTGGCCGAGGAGCAGTGACTGGCGGTGACTACGGCTGGAAGCAAGGTGGCTGGAGGTCTGGCCGACAACGCCCGATTGGGTCATATCTGACCTAGCAATCACCGGCTAGGTCAACAGTAGCTGGGGCTATTACCGGCGGTGACAGCGGGGAGGAAATCGGAGTCGACTGAAACCAAACAGACCATGTTGATGGTGAACTCCACCATGCAAGGATCAGATCCTAGGGTTGGTCGGGGCTGAGGGGAATGCCGACGGTCGGGTCTTCTTTGAAATGGGGAGGCAGCAACCCGAGATTGAGAGGAATCCAACTTGGCTCTCGGCTGTGAACTACGACTGATGGAGGCAGCACTGGCGGCGATCTTCCTTGACCGGAGGAGGGGCGGCTGTCGTTGGCCGGTGGCAGCAGCTGCGATCGACGAGGGAGGAGTGACGGCTGAGGTATCGAGGAGGATGTGAGGGAGAAAAGGAAATCGGGGATCGAGTGGTTTTAATCAGGGATAAGAGAAAAATAGAAATAGGTAAATTATTAATAACTTAGGTTTTGAATTCCTAACTATAGGTTAATGAAATTAATCAACTCCCAACTTAATTGATATTTCAAACAGGCTTTCAAAAAGCCTATTATTTATATTCCCGTGAACTTCTCTAATTAGCTCCGATTAAATCCAGATTTTTTTTAAAAAAATTCTCAAAAATTCTTTTAAACTTATTCCTCTATTAACACACATTATTTAATTATTTTTTTATTTGCCGTATTTAACACCTTCAAATCTTCACCTTTTTTCCAACCCTCACTGAATACTTCAATGGTAGATATATGCCAGAACGAAACCGATTGCACACTGAACAATATGCCCACCCAACATTGTCAAGCCCTTATGCCAAGTTGATCATTAACTTTTGCCTATAACACCTCGCCTAAGTTGAGGATCCACCACTAGAACTCTGCCTAATTCTGATACCATTTTTACATGAGTTATTGTTTGATGAACTTTGTTCTGTGAAAGGTAAAACAACTCTCTCAACAGGGGAATGTCAACATGAACATACAATCTGGGATAGGAACAAAATGACTTCAATAAGTATGTATTCCATTGAAAAGAGGTTAGCATGGGATCTTGACCAACCAAGTCTATGCAATACTTGCACCAGATTGCCAAAGGATCCACATCAAGGTCCAAGCCATTGTCACATTTTAAAAAGTCCCTGTCAACTTTCTACTAAAATACCAGCCTACAAAAGTATTGGATAGAGAAGTGCTTAATGTGAAACTTGTATTTACACACTTAATAGGTTATAATCCATCGAGTCTTAACAATAGGGTACTAATGTCCCAATTTTTTTTTTGTGAGAGAGAGGCTTTCGCTGCTTGATAGTTGAAAATTCAGTGATTCAGAGAGTATTTTGTGCAAGAGAAGGGCTCAATATTTTCTGAGAAGTTAGGAAAAGTTTAAATTTTTATTTTTTCTATCATTTTCGTGCTTTGGATGCATTGAAACAATATTAGTACCAACACATGATAGGAATATGCTGTTATTGTTTATCTCATAATTTCAATTATTTCTCTATTTATAGCTAATTTATACCTCTGATGGTCCATTGAGCCAAGACACACCACACTGGTTTTGTTAAATATCAAGGGTTGATCTCAGATATCTGTGAGATTATGTTTTGTCCTCATTCTTTTAAATTTCTTGTTATTTTCCTGAAGCAGTGAAACGTTTTCCAGTAACAGATGCAGTTGATTCCTTGCTCTTGAAAACTTGTTGGATCTTTTTGTGATTTCCAGGGTGGCATATATGCAGCATCTGTCAAAAGGCTGTCACTTACATGTGCTATACGTGTACATATTCTGCCTGCAAAGCTTGCATTGGAGGTGCTAATTTTTTCAGTGTTCGAGGCCAAAAGTGATTTTGTGAGACTTGCTATAAGACTATAATGTTAATAGAATCAAATGAAAAAGCTAATGAGGAAAAGGTTTGCCTTCTTTCATCACTTGAAGATTCTTGTAAATCATGTTATGGTTTTTGAGTCTAATTCGATGTAACCATTACGGCATAGAATGGTTTTTATGGAACATTATTGTTCCTCCTTATTGCCCTAGCTTCACTTTTGTCGGGGCCTTATCATTCACTCAAATATATCCTACCTTCGGTTGCACAAAATATGATCACGGAAACTAGAGAAGAAGACAATCATAGATGCCACTCATGAGGATGGAAGATTCAAACTTGTCCATGAAGAATCTCCTTCCCACCTATTTTGCTTACAAATTAGGAGTATGAAGCTTTCTTGTGTGCTAGTTGGCAGGGCAATGAAAGATAAAACAAAAAAATTTGAAACCTTGCCTTAATTTGAAACATCATATTATTTCTTGTTAACAACAAAATCATGTTTCTGTGCTATAAATATTGACACTGGTTATTGTGTCCAAACCAAAAACAACCTATCTAAATCTATTTAGTTTAGTTTGATATTTTTGTTATTTTTTAAATAGAATAATTTGGCTTGGTTTGCATGTAATACTATATAATTTTAAATTTTGTAGGCCATATTTCTTAGAAAGGAAGGAAACTATTAGGGACTTAGGAAAAGAAAATTCATAAGACAAGACTTATAAAATAATTTTCATTTGATTAGTTCCTTAAAGATAAGGAATAAAAGGGGGGGGACTTCAATTTTAAAACTTTATTTATTAAAAATATTAATTACAAATGGATTTGAAAAGAAAATATAATAATATTATTATTTTTTAAGTTTAGATTTGAGCTCTATTTCACACAAAAGTGACTTTTTTTATCCAAATCATATTGAAGCAATATATGACAATATATAAAAAACAACAACCCAACAAGTCTTTATCCCGGGTTGCATATATGTATCCTCCCATTGGGCTCGATCCCCTATTATATTTTTATCTATAGTTAAATAAATTTTATCCTCTTTTATCGTGGCTAACTAAGTCTTATTTAGTCTCCCTTTTCCTCAATTAATGTACATATTTATCATAGTTTCACATCACCTAACTGGAGCATTTATTAAACGCCTAAGTATATGCCCATATCATCTTAAATGCTTTTCTTGGAGTTTTTTCCACACTAGGCACACTTCCGACTTTCTCTCTAATATTTTTATTTTTTATTTATTCATCTTTGTATGCTCGCACATTCACTTTAATATCCTTATCTCTGTGATTCTCATCATTTTTTAGTGTGCTTGCTTCATAGCTTCACATAACAAGTCTAATCACCGCTTTGTAAAACGTCCCTTTAAGCTTTAAAAGTGCCTTAAGATAATATAAAGAATATTTGATGCCCTCATCCATTTCAATCATCTTGCTTGTGTTAAAATATCTCTATTACCCCTCCATCTTTTTGCAAAAATAATGTTAGACACTCAAAGCTCTCAGTTATCAGTAACTCGTCACCTTCTACCTTAACAATTTCATTGCTACACCTAATACTACTAAACTTAAATTCTATATATTTTATCTTTACTCTACTAAGTTGAAAACTTCTTACTTTTAATATTTTCTGCTAAGATTCGAGCTTAGTATTTATTCCTTCACTTGTTTTATCGACCAAAATAATGTTATTTGTAAATAACATACACCATGGTAACATGTCTTGGATCATGACTAGTGTAAAATAGTATGGACTTAGCGCTGATTCTTAATATATCTATTTTTGTAGTGAATGCTTTAGTTAATTCGTTGAGTGCTCACATTTATCATTACATATGTATACATATCTTTAATTGCTTTAATATATACTAAGCTAATAATTTTTTTTTGGAATTCTTCATATAATTTCTTCAGGATTTTGTCAAAAGTTTTTTTTGTAGGTCAATGAATACCATGTGCATATCTCATCGACCAATCAGACATGAATTGAAATTGATTTTCGGTTATCTTAGTTTGCTTCTTTCATCTTTTTCTATTACTCTTTCCTAAAATTTCATAGTATGATTGATTAATTTAATGCCCTTATAATTCATATAACTTTATACTTTTTTTATTTTTATATACGGGACTAGAGTACTTACCCTCTACTGATCGCACATTTCTTTTGTTTTCAATATCTCGTTGAATAACTTTGTAAGTCATTAAATACCATGCTTCCCCAAACACTTCCATACATCTATTGGAATATCATCAAGTCTAACCACTTTCCCATTTTGCACCCCATTTAATATTTGTACTACTTTTAAAGTTTTAATTCTTTGATAAAAAATTAAATTTCTACACTTCTCTTACATACTTAAGTTTCTTATGCTAAGTTTGTTACTTAATCTTCATTAAAAAGTTGATGAAAATACTTCTTTCATCACTCCTTTATTTCCTCATCTTTCGCTAGTATCTTATTGGATTCATCTTTATTGCATCTTATTTGGGTAAGATCTCTTATTTTCCTCTTTCTCACTTTAGTTATTCTATAAATGTCCCTTTCCCCTTCTTTTGTATTAAGTTGTCGATACAAGGGTTCAAAAGTTTCATTCTTAGTTTCACTCACTATTTTCTTGGTCTCTTTCTTAGCTACTGCATATTTTTTTAACTTTCTTCGTTCTTGCAAGTGTATAATAGTTTATAGGCTATTTATTTTTTCCACCACTTTATTTTGTACTTATTCCACCACCAAAATTCTTTATTTGGTGGTGTTCGTTCTCTTGACTCACTGAGTATGCTCTTGAACATCGTTTTCAAGTTCGATGCCATCTCATCCGATGTTGTACTAAAATCGTCATGCATTTCTGTTAATACTTGTGCTTCTACCCTCTCTTTAAAGATACTTTGCTTCCTATCCTTTAACTTCCACCACTTAATTATAGGAGTTATGTATATTTTGCTTCTACTAATACTGTGCTTGAGGCGGGTATATAACATCACTAACTTATGTTAAGTAATTAAATTTTCTCCAAGGATAACCAAGCAATCTTTATAATTTTTTTTCTCTTTTTGATCATAAGAAAGTCAATTTGCGACTTATTATTCTCACTTTTGAACGTAACTAAATCTTCTTCTCTCTTTTTGAAAAATTTATTAGCCATTATAAGTTCATATGCTATTGTGAAATTCAATAGCTTTTCCTTCATTTCTTGTTCAAAAATCATGAACCCCATGCACCCTATTATATTCTTCATTTCTTACCGATATATGCCCATTTCGATCTCTTTCTATTGTTAGAATATTTTATATTACCTCATCTAGGTCTTTCCAAAATCAAAGAATGTCCGGTGTTTACATTTAATTTTATTTGAGGTGTATATATGCTAATTATATAGTTTCTTTAACTACTATCTTGAGAGCTATAATTTTAGCTCCCTTCTTAACTATTATTATTATTTCATCCTTTAATGAACTATCTATAATAATATCTACTCTAATTCTCGTTTTACGCTTTCTTACGTTTCATAACTTAAAACTTGAGTTCTTTATCATCTCTCCTATCCATTTTGTCTCTCGTAAGAATAAAACATTATTTTTTCTCCTAACTATCTTTGCCTATCATTTTACAATGTGCATTCCTATGTTGCATATTCCAAATTTAAGACAATTGATTTTCTTATAATGCCTATTTTTATCCGATCTATGACGTGAGAATTCTTGCATATTTAATATTATATCCAATTTCTCATGAAGATGTAGTGGTCTTAGCAGACAGTCAGACTCTGCAACACGTTCATTCTAGAGAACAATCTAATATTAACGTAATAGTTTAATGAATTTATACATAATATTTGTCTTTGTTTGACGTTGGTTGGCAATCTAAGACAATCTCCTCCTTTATTTGGGCTTCGGCCCGGCCATGGTAGAGTTTATTCGCTATGAGGGGAGTTTGAAGCAATATATAAAAAATTTAAAGGAAAATTTCCAAGTTTTTCTTTTCCTTCATTTTTTTTGGTGTCATTGAGGAAATCTTTCACTTACTGTAATTTCTTTTTTGCTTTCCTTCTCATGTAGGAAAACTCACTGTTATTGAAAAATAAAATTGAATTTAAAAGACATAATTCTATTGCTTGTTTGGTCTATTGAGAAAAAATGTCTTTCTAGGTCCCTAATCATAATTTTGTTTTTTGCAACCCAATAAATTTTATGGTAATTGACCTAGTTGCTGCAATTATCTTTGGTTTGTTATTCCAAAATGTAGTTTTGCATGGTTGCATATTTCTAAGCAGTATCTTGTTATTTAAAAAATAGTTTACTTGGTCACATATTTCTTTAAGGTACCTCAAGAAATTGCATATGTTGCAATTTATTGCCACTATGCTAATATGTTGCATAAAAATTTGTTCTCCTCAGAAGATGCACTAGATGATCCATTCTCATTGAAGGCAAACTCTCTCATGTAACTTGAAACATCCTACAACTTAACACATTTTTTTTTTCTTCAGAAAGTAAACATGCCACAAAATAGCCGAAATTTCGTAATATAAATAACTCAATATCAAAGTCATGCATTCCCAACAAAATCAAATAAGAATCTGGTCTGAACATCATAATGATAAATAAATATCAAAATAATCAGAATGTACAACCAACCAATAAAGGAACCGAAACCATCTAACAAAATAATACACTCTCGACTCAGTAAAGAAAATCCAATGTCCTAATGCAAAAAATTAACATAAACTGAAAACAGACCATCAGGTGTGCACTGCTTGGTGCGAGCTAGCTCATCCATTAAACTCCTTCGTCTCCTCATTACCTATACCATATAGATCTAGTGAGTCTAAAGACCCAACAAGTTTAACATTTATAACAATAAATAAATAAATATACATTCACATATTCAATATATCGTTGAGTAAATACCTTGAATGTTTTTTTTTTTAACTTCAACTATAATTCAATGACATCAAACATTAACATTCAACATCAACCTTAAACATCCGAATTTTTAAGTGCGTTCCGGTCATTGAAGGTGGTCGCTTTTATACCTCCACCTCGGTTCGTTTGGCTAGACATTTACCCTAATACTAGGTTTGGTAGTGTGCACCGGTATACTTTAAGCCGGATTTCACCATCCTTTTTTTTCTGTTTTGATAAGAATTCCGGTATCCTGTTAAACTGATTAATACTCAAATAAACCTTTTTATTAAACTGATTAATTAACTAATTAATCAATCAAGCTTTAAACAACACTCATTAATTCAATCCATACTTAATAACTCGCTTTTTGATTTTTAATTCAGAATTATTACTTCAATAAATCTATTAACTATTAACCAAACTCTAAACCAACTCAAACCTTAATTAATTAACTAACTTTAATTAATTAATACCAAGCAACTTGAAATAACCCCAACTAATGAAACCTTATGATTAATCAAGGAAATAAATCCTAAGTTTAATCAATTCAGCAACTACTCAATTATCCATCGAAATAATTCCTAAATCAGAAAATCCATGTATTAATTCATTCCTAACCATCCTTAATCAAAGGCTAAATCAATCGAAATTAACCTCAACCAAGCTCTTACAAGACTAACAAGCACAAACAATATGGTCCATATCGAAAAGTCGTTAAAACTTCATCGAATCATCACAAAAATAAGGAAAATAAAAGAATCATATTCCTTACTAATAAAACATGCGTCGAACATTAAAACATATGTAATATGACTCATATAGTGCAGGAGACAAATGTTAGAAACTTTGCCTTAGCGATTTATTTGGAAAATATCGAGTGAGGCATAGGGGAGCGACGACACACGATCAGACCACCTCTTTATTTAGTTTTTTTCCCAAAAATTTCTCTAAGATGAAGGGACGATATCAAGATTGAAGAAAACCCTAAAACTCTTCTTCCCCCTCCCTCTTTTCTTTGTGGCCGAACCCCCTTCCCCTTTTTTTCCCTCTTTTTTCACCGACCTCCCCCCTAATAACCCCATATATATATATATATAATATTCGGGTGCACTAGTTGGTTGCAAATTAGGCTCGACCCATAAATTCGTTAATTAAAATATTAGTTAATCAGACAGTTATTATGAAATTCCTCCTAAATAAATAAATTCCCCCGTCAAACTTACATGAATTGGGTTGGACCCCACACGTAATGTCCATAACACGTTCGAAACGCTGTCTTCTGTACATATATATCCCTTAATCTAAGTTGATGATAGCCAGAGCATAAATCAATCTTAGAATATACACATATATTCTTCAACTGATCAAATAAATCCTCTATCCTTGGTAGAGAATATTTATGTTTGATAGTCACAGAATTTAGTTGTCGACAGACTATATAAAGGCTTAGTGATCTGTCATTCTTTTTGACAAAGAGCACTGGAGCACCCCAAGGAGAAATACTAGGGCGGATAAATCCTCTATCTAACAACTCCTGTAACTGAATCTTCAGCTTCTCCAATTCCTTTGGAGTCTTTGATACCAGTCCTGTCCTCGGAATCAACTCAATCATAAATTTCACTTGCCTTTTTGAGGGAAAGCTAGGGAGTTCTTCGGGAAATATGTCTGGGTATTCTTGAAGTATAGACACATCCGAGAGATGCGAAACACCATCTTCCTCAGCCTTAATCAATGATAATAAACATTCATGACAACCTTAGGTTAATAGTCTCTACGCTTGCGGTGCTGAGATCATAGAAACTCATCATCCCTAGTCCTAACGAATTCCTAAGATGGTCGATCTGATGGTCAGAAGGTGACTACCATTGCTCGACAATAAATTGTAGCACAATGGGTAGTTAACCAATCCATGCCCAGGATGATATCAAATTCTGTCATATCAAGCACCTGAAGGTTCACTACCCGTGCATGACCACCGAAGTCCAAGGGGCATCCCTTGACTTCCTGATTGATGGTTAGCACCTCTATAGACAACAGATATACAACTAAGCCATGCAATCTGAGTGTAGGGGTTCTACGAATCTTACCCAAAACCATTAGGGATATAAATGGATGTGATCAACCCATATCAATTAGTAAATTAGTAAGAGCGGAATAAACTAAATTAATACCCCGTATCCACACTAAGTAACGGTCTGATCCCGTAGATGGTATGTAGCTAATACATCCTTTTCTGTGTTAGTACAAATCATGTACTCACATATTCCTTTCAGGTTATCTAACTAGGCACGAGCAACCCAAAGATCAAAATCTCCATGAAATAGAGTAAGTTAGTCCTTTACTGATCAACCAACTATGACATACGATCTCTATCCACCACCCAGCTAGCTAGTTTGGGTTGGCACAGTTGGTGATATTCCCTGAGACTGTCCTTCTTGATCTCCACTAGATTGTTGATGGATCTGACCTCCGCTATCCAACTCAGTATCAATCAGAACCCTAGAAGATTCACCTCTCTGGCATCAGGTCACGATTACATCAACTCAACAAGTCGTCTCCATGGTCGCCCCGAACCATGGACATGAATAGTAGCTGACCCACCACGAGTCATACCTGCTATAGATAACTAGGTAAAAACTAACAGAAGTGTAGGTTGACAATTATGAAATCTTACTTCCTATAGCTCAGAGATGTCCTGCCACTGCCTTGTCCCAAAACTCAAAAAATCACATCAAGAAAATAAATCACGATATCCAAAACATGAACACATGTAGCTCTGATACCAATAAATTATCACACCCCGAAGGTATACTTTCCCGTTGATACAGACAATACCCTCTTGTGACAATCTTAGATACAATATGATATGAGCCCACACAACTCAAATCAAAACACAACCATGTAGTATAGGTAATATAAACCAAATAGAGTAAGAAAATATAAGGTCTACCTAACCATGAAATCCAAAGACATAACTACAAGCCGGCCCGGCTTAAGACACCAGGTACATAACTAGAGTATACCAAAAACCCAAACACGAGTTAATTATTACAATGCAAGTACAATAAGCAAATGCGGAAGTAAAACAAACCAAATGGAAAGGAGAAACCAATGCTCGATGTGAATGAGACGGCACGGACAAACTCCTCTAAGAGACCCAATCAACATATATCTACTAACCTAGAAATAATAATGGAAAGCAGGGGTAGTGAGTGCAAAAGAAATACTCAGTGGATATAAGAAGATAGTACATGATCTATACAAGTATAAAGAGATTCAAAGGTATATAGTCTCAAAAGAATTTATACTCACCAAACAGAAGTACACATGTATGCATCTACTACACTATCACCCTACTCAAATGCACATAGTATCATGAGTAGTCACATGTAATGAATATCATGGGTATAATATTTCATATGCATGTACCAATGTAAGTATCAAAATACAATCAACATATGTGGAAGCCATGCTCCACCACAGTAATACATCATATGTGGGAGCAATTCTCCACCATAAGGTATAAAGATGACCAAAACATTCCGCTCATCAGCTATAGACTATGTGAGAGACGCTCTACCACGACTGGTCTCATGGGTAATCTGAAATGTTAGGGTCCCTGTCTGCATGAGAAACACTCTACAATGACTGGTCTCATGGGTAGACAGGAGATAGCTATCTAACTACGGGTTGCATGAGAAACGCTCTACCACAAATGACCTCGTGGGAAACTAGGGTATAACAACCCAATGAGAATAGTGTAGCCAGCAAATCAGCAGCATATAAACATATCTCAATCACTGACGACTCTCTCAACCATGAATGGGAGACACGGTCAACAGGATATACTAATGGTCATTGAAAACTCTCTCAACCATGAATGGGAGACACGGTCGACAGGACACATGAATCTCCATGATGCTACAACTAGCTCACACCCGAAGGGAGCCTTGATCAATAGCATACATGCAACACCACAATGATTAGGATACAAATAATCCCATTATCATGTATGTCTATCTATGCAATGTACACAACTACATCCATCGAGACATAGCAATTGTAATACACGTCACACACGTGTTTACATCCACCAATCAGATTTGTATTAAAATCACTAGCATGATACATCACCTAAAATATACGTCACCCACGTGTTTATGTCTATAATCATGAACATACAGTGATGATGAATATCTAGGGTACACATCACCCACGTGTCCACAACTATAAATCATGAACATACAACAATGATGTATAACTAGGTTACACATCACACACATGTCCACAACTATAAATTATGAACACACACAATGATGAATGTCTATGGTACACGTCATACACGTGTCCAACCACTACATGTCATGAACATACTGAACCTAACATATGTACATAAATACATGACGCATGCGTGTCTAACAACTACATGACTATACAATCATAAGCTTGATCCTAATGTACACACCACACACGTGGACACACTACATGATATGAAATCAAAGAGACTGCATAGATATAATAGAGCATCTCAAGTACAAACAAGCAAGTATCAAAACTTATGTAGTATGTGAATAGAGTCAAGGTAAATACAGCTACTATATCAATCAAAACATATCATGCACTAATATCAATAACTATAAATGAGAACAAGGGAAGAAATACCTGCCTCAAAATATATCATGCTGAAAAGTCCTCAAGTCCAAGCACTTGTCCTAAATCAGTGTCCTGCATCACATAACACATATTACAATCAAGATCCATCATGAATCAAATAATCTGAACCAAATCCTAAACCCTTTAAGAAACCCTAATTGGTTCAACCTATTAATCTAATTACAGGGTATATGAACCCAAAATTCACTATCCAAATTCAATTAACAACACCCCCACACAAAGTAATCATCTAACCTAATTGATACTAACTTCACAAATAAGGCAATCCAATGTATCCACAACCCTACAATTTAGCAT
>JBBUKS010000008.1:5979938-5993821 GCA_038050645.1 Hedychium gardnerianum | reverse complement strand
TTTGATATGTTTGTTTTCATTTATTTTAGATATGTTTGTTTTGACTTGTATTTGTATGTTTTCAATTATGATGTGTATAATTATGATATGTAGAATGTGTATTTGTATGGATGAATGATAATTAGGATGTGTAGAATGCGTTTGTATGGATGAATGATAGAATGTGTATGTTGGGTGATGTTATGATGTATATATGATAAATTCCTGAAATATTTTTTTTAAAAAAAAATACATTTTGCAACGATTTTTGCAACGAAAATGGATTCATCGCAAAATTATCGTAATTCTGCGATGAATACTAAATTCGTCGTAGATCTGCGACGAAAATAGATTCGTCGTAAATTTATCGTAATTCTGCGACGAAATCTGGATTTGTCGCAGATCTGCGACGAAAATATTATTCGTCGCAGATTTGAGACGAAAACTTTATTTGTCGCAGATTCGTCACAGATCTATGACGAAACTGGATTCGTCGCAGATTCATCGCAGATCTGCAATGAATCCAGTTTCGTCATAGATCTGCGACGAATCTAGATTCGTCGCAGATCTGCGACAAAAAATAGATTCGTCGCAGATTCGTTACAGATCTGCGACAAATCTAGTTTTCGTCGCAGATTTGTGCTTGGTGAATTTTGCGATGAAAGAATAATTCGTCGCAAAATAGTAACGAATTTTGCGACAAAAATATAATTTATCGCAAAATTTGTGACGAATCTATATATTTTCATCACAAACTTTTGGGACGAATAATTGTTTGTCGTTGAATTCGTCGCAAAAATTTTTTGCGACGAATATTTTAATAAAATTCGTCGTAAAATTTATTGTAAAATTATTAATTTTTTTATAGTGTCCTGTAAAGGATTGATCCCAATGAAACATTTTGTGGGTGGTTCACTACAAGTGTTATATAGGTAATGGAGTACAAGCGAAGTATTTAAATCATGTAAATTTTTTTATTAGCATTGTGTATTGATTCATTTTGTTGCATAACTATTATTAATATTATTATTATTATTATTATTATTATTATTATTATTATTATTATTATTATTATTATTATTATTTTACATAACTATTATTAATTTGTATTCACTATCTATTCACCCTTCTTTTAGTTGGACCATCATTAGTTCCTATGCGAACCTTTATTATTAAAAAATAAAATTAAACATTTGGAGTAAAGTTTTAAAAATCATTTGAAATTAGAGTAGTTCCATGAATTATGTTTGAACTTAGGTAAACTTTTATATCCTAGCTTTTAAACCTTTTCAAAGCTTCTAAAACATAGATATATTTTTTTTAAGTTGGACTTAGTAAATGTTTAGAAGGAGTTCAAATTGGCTATCTACAACCGATGCAAAAAATAATAATAAAGAAATAAATATTCATACAAAATTAAATAAAAAAGACTTTGATAAAATCAAATAAGTTGTAGGCGTGTAAACTCAACGTTCACAAAGCAGCAACTAGCAACTGGAAGAAAAATTAATTTTTAAAATTATTTATTTATTTATAAATAAATTTTCTTAGTCAAATAAAGAATGATGCTTACCAATGCTCTATTACATGCAATAGCAACATAGGAATTCAATGACGGTGGAAATCAATCAATCCATGGATAAGAATAATGATAGAGGACATTATTGCAAATACGTACGTGGGATAAGAATTACAAGAATATATATATATATATTTAAAAAAAATCTATTATTATTTCGCATAATACAATATTAATACGAGAGATAATTGAGGGTTGCCACATGTTCGATAGGCGGTCAATAGTTCTACTAGGTGGAGGTCAAAATAGAGGGTCAATCATTTAATTTCCTCTTGTATCTCAAATGAAACCCTCGTTCAAAATGTCTGAGGGGTCCCCGATTGACGTCCAATTAACACCTCGATCGACACTCAGTCACCTCTCTATTCCAGGGTCCCCATTTCTGGATCAGCCCCCGACCGACGCCCAATCACCTCCCAGCTCCAGGATACTCGTTTCTGGATCATCCCCCGACCGACGCTTAGTCACCTCCTGGCTCCAGAGTCCCTGTTTCCAGATCATCTCCCGACCAATGACTAGTCAACTCCCGATACCAGGGTTCTCATTTCTGGATCAGCCCCCAACCGACATCTAGTGAACTCCCGGCTCCAAAAGCACAACTCATTAGATCTCTTCAACTCGGTCTACCCAATTTCCAATAGAGGAGATACTAAATCATCACTCATTGAAAATGAGGATGTAGTCACTCTTTCCTAACGAACATGGGAAACATACCTGTTTGCTCCCAAAAAACTCAGAAAATGTAGTTGTTTATCGTGGAAGGCGTGAGAAATTATGCCAAAGGATGTGAGCAACATAAACGTTCATCGCGGAGCACGTGAAGAACATGGAGACATAGTTATAGCTCTATAAAAGATTGTCCGCTCCCACGGGCGCAGGTACGTGCAAACACATCTTGGCTTCTAAAGACATCTACCGTTCTTCTTCTTCCCCATCCTCCCTTGTTAGAGACTAATTTAAGAGTTGGAGTGACTGAGTTGGGGTATCCCCTGACCATCATTTTAACCCTCTTCTTCTGGGTCTCTTCCCTCCGGGTTTTGGTTAATCTCTCCACTAGTCCTTGTTGTTCCGGGGTGATCGACAACTCAGTCAACCTCAATGTCAACTCATCGGTGGCTTGTTAGTCGGCAATCTCAGGCAAGATCAAATTGTCACCGTCCGTGGGAAACCTAAGTTAAGACCTGAACTGAGACATTCAGATGGATGACACCGAAAGGCCCAACGTCATTACCTTGGTAATGAAATATTTTGACAGACTAGTTGTTGTTGCGGTGCAAGCGGTGTTACAAGGACAGCCCCAACAGTCGACACCATCAGCACCCAACCCTCCACCATTAGAGATGTCACCAGTGCCTCATCAAAAGTTGACCCGATCAATCAAAATTCCTCAGGCTGCAATTCCCACTCTAATTGGGACATCAGCTATGTAGGTGTCATCCTTGGAATTGTCAGAGGAGACCACATATCGAAATGCTTTGAAAGGAAAAACTCCTGCATCTAGTGGAATAAAGGCCTCCCAAGGCCTTCCATTTGCGAGAAACATCCTTCAAGATGAATTACATGACATTTCAGAGTACTACAGATCGGAAAATATAATGGAACAACTGACCCCAAGGACTATATCTATAAATTTGAAAATGTCTCTCTATTACATCAGTATACGGAGGACATCAAATGCTAAGTTTTCTTGACGACTGTCTTGGACTCGACTCAAAGGTGATTCAATCGGCTTCCCTCTTCTTCCATTCAGACCTTCAAAAAATTCAAGATTGTGTTCATGCATCACTTTGCCACCAGTCGGAGGTATCAAAAAACTCTACATGATCCGTTCGCCCTCAAACAAAATCTTAAAAAATATTTGAAAAAATATTTACAATGGTTCAATCAGGTAGCCATGGATGCTCCCTCGGTTATCTCAAATATACTGATCAATGCTTTCTCAAAAGACTTGATAGATGAAGATTTCTTTTGGTCTCTAGTGAAGAAGTCCCCTATAAATTTTGACAGCTTGCAGGTTCGGGCCTTCAAATATGTCCTTATTAAGGAAGCCCAATTTGCAAAGAGAAAGGAAGCTTAAACTCTCATTTCCACCTCTACTCGGTTGCACAGTAAAACTCCCCTCTTCTTTTACGGAATTGAGAACACACTAAACGAGGAGGAGAAAAGTGGTGTAGATGGTGGAAGTTGCTCCGACTCTGACTCTGACTCCTGTGTTGGGTCCATAGCTCTCTAAGATGGATCATTATTGCGTCTTTCATCAATCAGAAACCTACTATACTCGAGATTGTCAACAGTACGCAATGGAGTTACGGCGAGCGACTGATCAACGAAAAGCCAATGGAATCTGCCAAGCAGAAGATCCCCCTAGCCTTATCGACATTCTCGCCATTCCACTCGTCGCAATGACATTGATTGTCGGTCAGATCGACAGACTAGTTTTCCCTCTAGGGAGCCCTAAGGCTCATCCCGATCTCACTGGGATGTAGATCGAGAGAAGGATAAGGACCAAAAGGGAAAAGGCAAGATGGATTCCCGAGGAACTATCTATATAATTTCGGGAGGTCCAACAGATGGAGACTCTACTCGGGCCAAAAAATCTCATGGCAAAAGATTGGAGAGTTATGGAGTCAGCACTAGTTGAGGGGAAAAAAGTGGTCCCTCAATCAGCTTTGGGCCCATGGATTTGGAAGGAGTAGAGACTCCTCATGACGATACCCTAGTGATCCAAGCTCTCATCACCAACTACACTATAAAGAGAGTGTCCATAGACACAGGCAGCTTTATCAACATTATCTTCAAGAAGACCTTCGACCAAATACAGTTTGCAGGAGAAGAGCTTCGCCCCATAAACACCTCCCTATTTGGATTCATAGGGCATGAAGTACAGCCGCTTGACCATATCGATCTCTCCCTCTCTTTGGGAGAAGAACCGCTTATACAGACTTGACGTACGACCTTTATTATCATAAATACTCTTGTGTCCGAGGGGAGGACCCATGTCTACTAGTCACTTGGTGTTTTCTCGGATTAGGTATTGCGACAGAGGTGACATCATTTTTTGGCATGCATTTGTAGTCTGAGGGCATGTAATTTTGCATCTAGTTACACATATAGGTTAGATAGGACTCATCATACTTTTGATAGTGCTAGAAGTAGGACTTTTAATACCTACTTGGAGGCCTGATACAGAGCATGCATATATTCCATAGACAACATACGCATGTGGATAGCCCTGGCAGACCCATTTTGATACACTTGAGAGTTTGCATCATGCATATAAACACTGAGACTTTTTGTAGCATCTCAGGGAGTACATAGCAGACATCTTTGATACCAGCTAGAGGTCGTCAGATACATTGGCTATTACTGGTGGTATTACTTGGAATTAGTGTTTGTTAGTCCAAGAAAAAAAAATACTTCTTACCTGAGATGGAGATGTCGGTGACATGGACACGGACATGGAGAGCCATAGTGACACCCCCATTTAAGCCTACATTGGAGGCATTGTGATCTTGGAGGAGCATGCCACCTTGGAGAGGTAGCGATGAGTGCTTGAGGGATATGAGAGTGGAGTGCCTGTATGACACAAGAGTGGAGCCACTTCGGTGAGTGTGTGGATGTATCACATGAGCGGGTGTTGAGAGATTTACCTCACAAGTGGAGATATGTACTGATGAGGACTTTGGTGAGCTTGGGAGGGTGGATGTATTGGTGAGGATTAGGTGAATGGACCCACCTTCATTGGTAGTCCATCTAGTCCGCAACAAATGACTGCAGTAAATATACGTCAAATCTGTTATAGCTGAAGCTTTGCCAAAAAGCTCAAGACGGTGAATAGATCCACCATATAGATCTATCTAGTCTACAACAAACGACTCGCGGTAAAGACGCACCAAATTCATTGATAGCTGGTCACTTGCTAAAAGTGACAGATGGGGATGACAACTTGGAGATTGGATGATGCGGCCCTAGATGACCTTGGAGGTGGAAGAGGATGCTAGAGGGCCACGGACATGAGATTGGTGGAGTCGGTTGTAGTTTGACACGTGGTTGATGTTTGACACATGATTGATGATTGACAGCGCCGGTTGCAGATAGACATGGATCCACCAGACACGAGATTGGTGGAGTCAGTTATGGACTGGCGTGGATGATGATTGAGACATGCAAACTTGTGAGCATGGAGGACTCTACATGGAGCATTTTGGCTGGGCACAACACTTTGTGTATGATTCGCTAGTGGCGATGTTTGGACAGTGACGACAGTTCCGGTCGATATTGGATCTCCCGTGCTTGCACGACAGATGTATTGTCGACATGAGTTTGATACGGAGAGTGTTGATACTCAAGTGAGCACATGTACTCTATACCATGGTTACCATCTCAGAACTGACATTTCGTCAGACATGACATGAGGAGGAACCTTGGTAGCTTTGTATGTTTTGTGTTTTTCTTTGATGATATACATATTTACCCTTCATAAAAAAAAAGGTAAATACTCTTGTGTCATGGCTGACTCGGTGACAGTTCGAGCTACCCAAAGCTCCTCCTTTGAAGAACTATCAGATGGAGTCTACTTACTATGTGATCTTTCATAAGCTACAAGACCTAGATTCGACAGTGGCTTGCTTCTTGAGAAGGGACTGCTGCACAAATTCGGGCTGAGCTCCATCTTGACTTCTCTTACATTTTAATTCGGTAAGAATATTTTCTTTCTCAGATTTTGATATCTAATTGAAAACTTGCTGACTCATACAACACAAACCATGCTGAGTGTCTCTATGAATAAAGTGATCAAGCTGTCCGAGATAGAATTAGAGGTGTGCGGTGCGGCTATCATTGATCTGACCACGGATGCAGTGACGCTTAGGGAGAGGGTACCTACTCCCCAAATGACACTAACGGAGGTTGTCCCCCTACCGGCTACGATGGAGTCAGGCCCATCCGGGTAATCAGGGATACCTTTGAGAATAACTAGAAAGAGGCACTGCTCTCCAAGGACTCACGCGAGGGATTTGCCACGTGTCCTATGCAGTCGGTGCGACAAGCGCAGCCTCAGTTAGCACAACTTTATTATTCAGTTAGTTGGACTCCTGCCTCCTTCGACTAAACTTGAGGGGGAGACTTATGATACGGGAGGTAATCGAGGGCTGTCACATGTCCGAAAGGCGGTCAATAGTCCTTTTGAGCTGGAGGTCAAAAGTCAATAGAGGATCAATCATTTCATTTCCTCTCGTAGCTCAAATGGAGTCCTCATTCAAGATGTATGAGGGCTCCTGACTGTTGTCCAATCAACTCACAGCTCTCGGGTCCCATTTTCGATTCAGCCCCCAATTGACGTCCATTCAACTCCCTGCTCCGGGATCCCGTTTCTGAATCAACCTCCAACTGACATCTAGTCAACTCCCTGCTCCAAGGTCTCATTTCTGGATCAGCCCCCGATAGGCGCTCAGTCACCTCCCAGCTCTAGGGTCCCCATTTTCGGATCAGCCCTTGATCAGCGCCTAGTCACCTCCCGGCTCCAGGGTCCCCATTTTAGAATCAGCCCCTCATCAGTGCCCAGCCACCTCCTAGTTCCAGGATTCCCATTTTAGGATCAACCCTCGATTAGTGCCCACTCATCATATCTCTCTAACTTGATCTACCTGACTTCTAATAGAGGAGACACTGAGTCATCGCTCATCGAAGTCTCCCGAAGAATGCGGAAAACGTAGCCGTTTATCTTGGAAGACGTGGGCAATTATGTCAAAGAACATGAGCAACGTAAACGTTCATTGCGGAGCACATGAAGAACGTGGAAACACTGTTATAGTTCTATAAAAGGTTGCCCACTCCTGCGGGTGCAGGTACACGCACACACATCTTAGCTTCTAAAAACATTTACTGTTCTTCTTCTTCCCCATCCTCCCCTACCAAAGACTTATTTGAGCGTCATAGTGGCTGAGTCGAGTATCCCTGACTGCCATTCTAATCCTCTTCTTCTGGGTCTCTTCCCTCCAGGCTCTGACTAATCTCTCCACTAGTCTTTGTTGTTCCGGGGTGATCGACGACTTAATCAATCTCCATGCCAACTCATCGGTTGTTTCTTCATCGACAGTCTCAAACATCATCAAATATCATATAAATGGTTCCAGAATTGCTTGGGCTTAATCTCGGATGCTATCTTCATTGGATCATCCCCTACTTCGACAGGTGAGTTATTCCCCTCATGGAGAAGCTTGAGGGGTGTCCCTGTGTGTGTGATTGTATTTATCATTTAATTATGTTTGGCAGTGGTGTAAATAGGTGTGTCTGTGCATATATCAAGCCATCTAACGATACTATATGAATATCTCATTTGATCTGATAGAGTCTGAATGTAACGAGCATGGGCCGATGATATTATTGGTTTTTATATGATTTTGATAAAAATTTATTTACTTTTTCATCAATGTATATTTATAAATAGTAAAAAACATTAATTGACAAATAAATAAGCAAACAAAGTCAGCTACTTGCCATGTATAAATTGATCAATTTCCATTAACTAATGGAATACGCAATCGATGAGAGGATCATTAAGAACAAGTATAAAATAATTTTAAAATCTGCCAAATATATCTGAATTTGCCTAAATTTATTAATAATCTATTAATAATAAAATGAAATAATAATATAAATATTAAAATAGTTTAAGATAACGTGGGCAGTTGAAAGTTGATAAATAAATATTAAATTATATATATATTTCAAAGTTTAAGTTTATATTCCGAGAATATAAATAATAATATATGAGAATGAAGCAGCCGCAACGTGGTATCTCATTGAAACACCTGCGTCCGTAGGCAGCTGATGCAGAAAGCAGATAGCTCTCAGAACAAAACTAAAATTAATCCCACTAAAAGATCGAAAATTATTGAATTATTAATTAGAATATCAACATCGAAAATAATTTTTTTAAAAAAATTATTGATGTAGAATATCAAAAAAATAAACATTAAAAATTCATTATTTAAAAAAAGTATTGATAAAAAATAACGATTCTAAAATTAATTAAATAAATAATTTAAATACTCTAAAAACTTAATAATATAAAAAAATACAAATTATCTTAAAATAATAATAAAAATTATTCAAGGTATTTAAAAAGATTATAAATAATATTTTTTGAGTTTGAAATTAGATCATTAGAAATTATATTTTGTAATTAATTATAGATCCATGAATAAATTTTAAATTGATATATTAAAAATTCAACTCAAATAAAAAATTATAATCTTTTAAAACCTTTTCGCCCGTGGCTGCTCATCAAAACGATCCAAAAACTTTAATTTCTACTATTCTACATCAACGAGACTTGATAATGGGCCATTATGATCGGCAACACTTCGCCTTCTCCAACCGTGACAATAAAAAGATAGGAGATTATGAAGCATGCACAAAAATCTTATTGAGCAAATAGTGTAGAGTACATCTTGACAGATCTAATTACACTTTGCGTCTCTCTGTTTCTACCGAGCTCCGTCGTCTGTAAGAGATATACAGTGCTAAATTTGTTGGCTAGCTCAGTGGGATTCTTATTCCTTGCACATAACAAAAGAATAAATAAAATAACAGAGGAGGGATGAAGATGCAAGGGCGGGGCAAGGTAAACGAAGGGTGTATATGGTAGGGATATGCTACAAGAAGGGTGAAAAAGGGGAATTGAGCGGTTGAAGGTGCCAAATTTTTACTGAACCATAGCCAAAAAGGAACTTGCTGTGGCCGCTGCCGCCGCCCTCGTGGTGGTTGCCATATTCCCGTTTCCCCCGGTGGGACGCTGAAACTGTATCCTGTACTGCTGCTTACTGTCCTCGTCGTCCGCGTCATCGTCGTGATCCTCGTCGTCATCTTGGTCAGTATTTTCGCTGTCGGTCTCGTCGTCGACGTCCGTCAGGCCTTGATGCAGCTGCCTTTGCCCCATGATTAGCTCCGTCACAATGTCTTCTGGCTTCAAGTGGAGGAATAATCGAAATGCATGACATGCATCATATAGAATCGATCGAAATATGTGATTAATTGAGCGGCCGATAGATGAGGCGGCATTGCTTACCTTGTTCATTAATCCTTCCTCCATGAAGCTGGGTGTGTGTCCGCCGTTGCTAGTTGGAACATGAACTGCTCCTCCGGTGTCTGAATTTCCTCCATTCGTTTCTTCATCCTCGCCCTTCTCCTGGGGCAGCAGAGAGTCCAATGGTAGGGGCAATTGTTCTTTTGCGGTTTGACTAGTACTGGGATCGGTATTGAAAGGTTCCTGCTGCTGAGCTCCTAGGCTGCTGATGCCGCCGGCATCGCCGAGCTGCTTCCGGCGGTAGAGAGCGTCCAATTCGACGAAGTAAGGGCAGGTCTTGGAGTCCTCGGACCGCTTCTTGCTGCTCTCCTTCACCTTCTTGAAGTACTTGTTGATGTTTTCCCACTTCTCCTTGCATCTCTTGGGGTTGCGATTGTACCCGAGGCGCTGCATTCCGGCGGAGATCTCTTCCCAGAGAGGGCCTTTTGGTCCGCCCTCTTGGTACCTCGACTCGAGCCCACTCCGCAGCTTGATCAGCGCATGAACCTCCGCCTTGGGCCACCTCGACGACGACGCCCCCTGCTCGAAGCCACCGCTTCCTGGCCCGGGGCTCTCTTGCGGCTCAGAGCTAATGGGCGTAAGCTGCGTTGCCGGTGAGGCTTGAGGCCTTAAGCCGTCGGTGACCACTTGAAATTTTGCGGGACGCTTGGCTTCATGTTTCAGCATAGATGGCGGTGGTTTCGGTGGATTCGCTGGTGGAGGCGGTGCCGGTGGAGGAGGATTATGCGAAGGGTGCGAAGATACAGGTACTAAGGAGGAGAACGGCGGCAGTGGAACGGACTGGCCGGTGATCTTCTGAAGGTAAGAAATAACCGCGGTGTCTCGGGACGCCGCCATGGCGCGCTCCTGAACCAGCAGCTCCTGCTCGCGGCTGAGCCGCGCCATCTCCTGCAGGAACCACGCTTCTTCTCGCTTCGTCCTCTCTTGTTCTCTTTTCTCGATCGCCTCCAGGAAGCGCTGTTGCATGGCCTCCTGCCGCTCCATTACCTGCTTCATCAATCCCTCGAAGAAAGACATCATCTGCCGCCGAGCCGAACCACTACTGGTCCGCTTCCTCTTCCGTGCCTCCGCGTTGCCGCCGGACTCCTCCATCTCCTCATCCGAGTCAGAGTCCGACCTAGAAGAGGACAAAGAGTCGGACGAGAAGCTTATTCCGGCCGCAGCAGCGGCGATAGCCACCGAGCTCGAGATTCGCAGTGGGGCCCCAAACTCGGGCACAAGCCTTGTCGGCGTGGAGAGATGTGGTGGGGCGGCGGCCGAGACGGGAAACGGTTGGATTCTTGTAGCAGCTGGAGGAGCCGACATAGCGGCCGTAGTGAAGCTAAATGTGGTGGGTGGCGCACCCATTAGCGGCGGCGCTGCGATGGCAGTGGACGCGGTGGCGTCGCCTCCGCCACTACCGCCATGGAGCGCCTCGAGCTGGGTAAAGAAACGGTAGGTCTTTCCGTCCTGGCGGCCGGCGCGGCCATCTTTAGTGCGCTTGTAGTACTTGTGCACGTTCTCAAATTTCTCCTTGCACTTCTTTGCGTTCCTCTTGTATCCCAACTCCGCTAGCTTCCTGGCCGCCGCCGCCACCACCACCACCACCAACCATGCAACCAACCACAATATAGTTACACGATGAAAAGGAGAACAAGATAAATTATCAGATCAAATTAAACAGAGATCGATCGAACAAGAAGAAAGAGGGGCATCTTCCATGGAATTCAGGAAAGAAGTAACTGTGAACTTCAAGGACAAGAAAGCAAAGGTAAAAGAGACAACGAGCCAAGGCAAGGCAATAATAGATGAGCGGTGGGAAGAAAATATTTTTGGCTAATCTATTTTTCGTTAAATTTAGTTATATATATACATATATATATATATATATATTCCCTTTTTGTTTCTGCTTTCCAGGATCTGTTTGAAGCTCTCTACTCACACTGCACAGGCGCTGCTGTGGACTCCGTGGTACGAATTCAAGCATAGATCGCTGCGTAGCTAGCTACCTGTGTTTCTGAGAAATTCTCAAAGTAGTTTGTTTGGTTTTTCTTTACATGCGCGCACGCAGCTGTTGAAGTAGATACCAAGGAAACCGTTAAAGCGTCTCTCTCACATCGCAATTATTTTAAGGGCGAGGGAGGAAGAAGGCGATGGGAAAAAGTGGAGGAGGTTCCTTTTTCAGGTGCGCCAAGAATTTGGAATGGATGGAGTAATGAATGTGGGTTTACAGTTCGATCGTTACCTGGAGATTTCTTCCCAGAGAGGGCTCTTGAAGGTGGCTTCCCGGAAGGCGGCGTCCATCTCCGACCGGATCTCGAGCAACGCCAGCGTCTCCTGACGCGGCCACCTGCTGCCTGACGGCCCGCCTCGCTCCACCTCCTCGTCGTCCGGGAAGCCTACGGCACCGGCTACGGCCGAACCCAGCCCGTCGAAACTGGCCGCGGCAGGAGGAGGAGGAGGCGGCGGCGGACGGGAGCTGATCGGAGAAAGGATCTCGACCGCCAGCTGCTGCTGCTGCGGCGGCGGCGGCTGTGTGGGGTCGAGCAGCACCTGAGGTCGAGTACCGTCCATCTCGGCCAGGAATTGTGGGCCTCCTCCCGACTGCTGCTGCTGCTGCATGGCGGTGGCCTGCCGCCTGCTGATCTAAGCCAGCAACAAGAAGAGAATCGATGAATTCTGTGCTGTTCTTCCTTCCTCTCCTCCCTCACTGCTGAAAGAGAAAGAGAAAGAGAAAGAGAGGAAGGTGGATGGATTATCAACTGGGGATTGGAGCAATCAGAAATCGTAAAAGGGACTCAGTACATGGAGTGAAAAATGAAAGAGATAATAATAATAATAATAATAATAATAATAATAATAATAATAATAATAATAATAATAATAATAATAATAATAATAATAAATTGGGAGGAGCGTGGACAACTGGAAAGAGAGAAAGAAGCATATGCCGGCCGAAAAGATAAATATACCATTATTAATTATTAATTGTAACACAAATATATTACATCTCCTCTCTCTTATCCCCTCCCTCTATGCAAATCGATTTGCAAATATCTTCGAGTAAATAAATTCTATGGCTTGCTGTCCAGCCACACAAAGTTACATATATATACCTTGACCTGCTGTTAATTAACACCATTAATAATTGCACAATATAATTAAGCAAGCAAGAGCCAGTTGATCCCTTCAACCAACAGTCTGGAAGGGGAGGATGAAGCTTGATGGAGAATTTAAGTATAGTTTTGTAATTATTGCTACTTGAATTATTCAATAATAGTTTGGGTGTGTTTTTAGATATTCCTGGCGGGGGAAAGGAAAAGACAAAAGAAGCAGATTAGGGTGGGGAAGGGGGACAGCAACACATTGTGACAGGTGTGAAGGGGGCCCTCGCTTGAGGAGGGTAGAACGTGACGGGCGATTATCGCGGATCCCACAGTTGTGATTTTTTTTTTTAAAAAATAAAAACATTAAAAATAATTGAAAATTTAAACCCCAACTTCTACCCAGTTTTAGCTTTTACGTTTTAATTGCGTTGGCAGGGGCCACGAGTGGGTAAAAGTGGGGGACGGGAGGAATCTGCAGTTCATGTGCCACACGACTCCCTCTTCCGAACGATGTCGGCGACTCGTCGCCATGTTAATCACGATTAAGCCGTAACGGAATGGGAAAGTTGGCGTTATATAATGGCATATAATTAGTTATAATTAATTAGTAGTTCCATCTGTCTCGGTTGAATATGAGAAGGGGTGGGAGGAAGAACAGGGTGAGAGTTATTACAGTGGTGTCAAAGGGAGCCCCGTGACACTTTGTCTACTCTACCTCCTTTGATTTCTCAAAATTAATATTAAGATAAATAAAATGAGTGCATCAAATCAAATCAGTTAAGATGACTTGGTCAAATAGTTAGGTCTAAGAAGATTGGGTCCAACAAGTACATCAAATAAGTGAGTAAATTGGATCAAACGAGATAAACATGGGGGATTCTATTTGTCATTCATATTTTGGATGATTCTATTTGGAAATCCAACTTCACTCGGCTTACTCCCTTGTAAGTGTGAGTAAAAGTCCTAGAGTCAATCATGTGATGGTTGACTAAAGAACTCATTGTATCATATTCTTGTATTAATAAAGACATATTTTTTGTTATTATATTTATTTTGTATTTGTGTCAAATAATTAAATATAATAATGTCCTTGAGTAGATGGTTCTCATCTATATCAATCGATTGGTTGAATCGATAGTGAGATGATATA
>JBBUKS010000008.1:5969471-5979473 GCA_038050645.1 Hedychium gardnerianum | reverse complement strand
TCCCGTATTCAATCGCGTCGATTGATAAAATTCATCAATCGATTGATGTCAACTTGATTGATTAACCAATCGATTCCTGATCATTCTGTTCGCGAATTTTGACTTGTCAAATGATTGGTCGACCAAGCCAATTGATTAAACCATCGCAATTTGACCTAAAATTAAGTCAAACATAGGCGGTTTCCACCATTTTTCATGTTCTTCACAAAAACACAAACAACTTGGAAAAATAAACCTATTCTAAGTTTTCTTATATGATTTTCGACGATCAAAAATTATAAGAACGAATAAATCAACGAAAAAACTCATACTGTATTACCATGAAATTGATGGAATAGAGTCATGACTCTGATACCAATTGTTAGTTCTTGTAAAATCGTAGGCCTTATGAATTCTAGATAACCGAAATAAGAATTCGAATATAGAAAAAAAAAACAAGAACATGAGCATGGATCTTGTTTCATCAATTAAACATGATATAACAAAGTAAATACATAAACTGAAAAACAAGGAACCTGATTGAATAACCATTATCCTTGTCCTAGCGTCGTCGGCTTGATCCCTGTGGAAAAAGATACAGCGAAAAAAAGAGGAAGGTCTTCCAAGGGACTTAGGGGATGACGACGCCGTAAAACTTCTTGTCGATGAAGACTAATAAATTAAGTCAAGATATCCCTAAATCCTTGGGGACCAACCCTATATATAGTGAACATCCATTATTAACTCATAGATGATGATGGATGCGGATAATGAGTTCTACACATATGAAGTTCACATCTAATAACCTGATATCCAATAACCTTAAGTTAGATCATTTAATGAATTTTAATATCACTAGTCTTAAGTCACCTATGAATCCATCTTATGGAATAATTAAATCCAACATAAGCTCCCCTGAAGAAGCTGGAATCTGGTCACAGAGTCGTTTCTCTCCCCGAAGCAGAACTCGAACAACGATCTTCAAGGGCCTGAATCCACACTTCATCTTGTCAACAAGCATCCACAACTCAATTCTTTGTAGCCCCTCTATGCTCATCCTGTCAATGCCAAGAATGGATAGGCATTCCTCGAGAACATCCCAGCGTACTGTGCAGTACACCTGATGGAGCTCACGGTCATACTTGGTCCATATCATAAGTTCTGAGATTCTGAGTCCACCAGACTTCTTCCAAATCTATCTTCATGACTTCCTTCTTGGTGGTGCGGTGGCGACTGCCACTGCTGATTAAGCAAAGGGTTAAGGAGAGAATGAGCCCGCTTGAATTGGCTCCCGCGCTGCTCTACTTTGCCACTATAGCCGACGGGCATGCGTACGAGGCCGGGCGAAATGCCCGCCTGCGGGCGCTCCTCGGGGCTCATCTTGCTGCTAGTGCTGCTGCCGGAGCAGGACATGAGGGTCTTGTAGTAGCCAAGGTTGACCGCCATCAGCCCGAACTGCGTGGTGTTCTACAGGTGGTGGGGGTCGTAGTCCACGCCCAGGTAGATGACCTTCAGCCCCATCTTGCGCATGCGGATGGCGTAGACCAGCGTGCAGCAGCAATGCTCCTTCATGTGTAGGGACAGGTGGGGGAGCCGCTCCGAGATCTCGAAGGCTACCTTAGCGTTTATGGTCGCCCCCAGCAACATCAGGGCCCCCTGATGTAGGTCCATCATCGAGTTCACCAGGCTCGCCGGACCACATATTGCACCTGCGATGATGTCCGTGCCGTCGTTGATAAACTTGGACATGCTGTGGATGACGACATCGACGCCGAGGCGCGCTAGCGACAACACTATCGGGGCGAAGGTGTTGTCTGCCACCAGTTTTGCCACCTTCTCCCTCGTGATCTCACTCAGCCGTGGAAGGTTGGCCACCGCCAGCGTCGGGTTCAAGATTGTCTCCACGTACAACACCTTGGTCTCCCCTTCGATCACTGCCGCCCTCACGGCCTCTAGATCGACAATGTCGACGAACGTCGCCCGTATCTAGCCGGCATAGGGGAGGAAGCTAGAGAGGAGGGCGTCGGGCTCGCTGTAGATGATGAAATCACGGTTGGGGCCGTGCTCGCCGGAGAACATACGGCGCATCATCTCCCCTTCCCTAACCGTGATCGTCGTCGATGCCTCGATCGACATCTGAACCCCGCCGTGCTCCCCAAACTCATGGCGCGCTCTTGCGAGCGCCGCCACCGGATCCCCTACGGTCCGCTTGGGAACCAAGGCCCACTGGTCGTCGGTGCCACCATCCTTCTCCTCCTCAGCGCTGCGCTTCTTAGCTCTACTGAGTTCGGGAAGGTCGAAGTCATGATCGAGGAGGGCAGGGTCAGCGATAGGGTTTCGAGATGAAGAGGAGCAGGGAAAAAAATGATGCACAGAGGAAACCCAAAAAATCACCGTTTCTGGATTCACTCTGGTGAGAGCCCGATGAAAAGTTGCCACCACCTCCTTATTAAAATAGGATGAACTTCAACGACGACTATTTCTATTTTATTATCATCATAAATTGAATTATTAATTATTTTAGTTTTATCTTTAATTTGAGATCGAGATTCTTCTTTGATTTTTTCTGGATCAAATTCCTCACGAATGATTAAAGTCTCAGGATCATCACCATAAAGTATCTCGTCAATTTTTTCCTTCAAATCTATAAGGTCATCTTGGACATCGAAGTTGTTGTCCTCCACAGCAAAGCTTAATCATCCTTGGAACGAAGTTTGAGTGTACCCAAAAGAAAAAAAGTGATCTTTCATTTTTTTTCTTTAACTTTTCTCAATCCTTGATCTTGATTTTGCCCTGTCTGTCTCGTGAGCACAGTAAGTGTTCCCACCACGCCGATGCTTGACCCTTGAGTCCGATGATAATCATCTTTACCTCCATCTGATCTAAAATTTGTCTATAGTCGAAGAACCACTCCACTTTGTTGATCCAATCAATAACATTCTCTATTTGTGTCTAATCATCAACCGTCTTTCACGATGCTCGTCTTCATCAATCGGAACCTGCCTGTCGCGACCACGATCACGATCACAATGATCTTTCATTGGATCCAAAGCTCGATTTTCTCAAATCGGACACTATTAACTCTGATACCAACTGACGCCGGGCAGGATAACGATTATCCTGCGGGCTGACGAGAAGGGGGTTTGAGAAAAAGGCAAGAAGAGAAAATAACTGTCCTCTAAATTTTTCCAAAATAAGAAAAAATTTATATCATAATAGAGGATTATTTTTAAACAACTAAACAAGATTCTTATATAGACTATAACCTAAGACATAAAGAAAGAAAATAAATCACAATATATAGACTCCAATTCCTATTTTGTAAAGAAAGAAAAGAGATCCTAATAGAAAGGAAAAAATAAATCATAAAAATTCTAAACGGACTTAAAATTCTTAAAAATATAAAAAATAAAAATGACCAAAATTACCTTAAATATCAAAAATACCCTAAATACTAACAAATCTGAAAATTATAAAATTATCAAAAAAAATAATAAAAATCTATAGATGCCCCTACATCAGAGAGGTATGGTAACTGTCGAAGTTGTCAAAAAACAACATTGAGGTCGATGGTAGAGTTTAAAATTAATAATTCATTCAACTGCTTACAAATCTTGTTGATTAAGAGAAAAAAATAGTGATTAGGGTCAATTTTATAAATTTGTTATATCTTCCAAGCAAAAGTTCAAATTTTATTTAGCAAGTTACAAAAGATATCATTACATATCAATTATAACTTTTCCATAAAACATCCAAATATGAGTTTACTTTAATCAAACATTGATAGGGTATTGAGCATTCTCACACTGTAATGATGGCCTCTAACCATTTTCAACATGCTCTTCCCACTATGATTTATTGAAGAAGTCACGCTCTTATATAGGAACAGGTTCAACCAACACCAAAGATATATTATCTTTCATTTTATTATCGGAATGGGTGTACTCGTCGGTGTACCTATATACGTCTTCCATTGATATTGAAAAGCTTAGTATTCTTTCAATTATAGGTCGAGCTACTGGTGTTGGATTGAGACGTTCCTTATTTAAATCCTTCCATGCTTTCTCCACTATCTCTCGTAGCTTCTTGCATGCAACTTTTACATCTGTGTCATGCTCTTTCATATAACTTTCCACTGTAGAGGCGAAATGATCTCTCTCTTGCTCCGTCTACAAATATTTTAATTGGAATTGTCAAACATTGTTACCAAACTATTGTACAAATGGAAGTGACTAAAATGATTACCTCATGTGATCTAATATCATTGAGGAGTCTACCAATTACTGAGCAAGCTTCCACGGGCTTGGGAAAATTAGAATACCACTCAAATACGTCTTTTGTTGCCACTTCCCCCATACCCAAATACATGGAACAAATGACCATAGAACATGCGGAGGACATCAATGAAACACGCAAGTGTTCATCAAGTGATGGCACATATCGCTCCACACCCCACTTAGATTCTTCAAAATATGCTGTGGCTATAACTTTAAACTGTGTAAATCAAGAAAAAGATTAGTTAATAATTTTTATGATAACAAAAGCCAATATCTCTTTCCTATTAACATACTTCATTTTGAAGGTATTGCACACGGTACTTCTCATTAAGTTCTAACTCTGCTTCAAATTCTTCGAAAGCCTTTAATAGCTTTAGATAAAAATCCTTTATATATTCTGGTAAAGAATCAACAGCTTGACGATTCCACCTAAATATAAGAAAATATGAGAAAATAGGTGGTCATGATATTGATAAACGAATGAATATGAGAACTTATCATTTAACTTGAATTTGTTTTACAACATTTTAGTCCTATCATGTATGACTGTACAACAACTATATTAAAGGAAACACAAAACTATTAAAATTTGGTTATACTAAAAAACAAACCTCTTTATTGCCTCAGTTAATAGTCTGCGCTCTTCCAAAGTGCTATAGTTATCATAGATATCATCCATAATTGATAGAAGACAAAATGCTTTGGTGCACATTACTCTTGCACGAGAATATTGAGGCTCATAATACATACCAAGAACCCAATAATAACCTTCCACAATTCGATCACGAACAAACTTTAGTGATTTAGCAAGTGATAAATCATTCCACCATCTTTAAACATGTCATCCATCAAAAGTATACATAGAGAAATAAAACAATCAGTTTATACCTCAAATGTAAATAAAACACAAATTACTTATAATTAGGCAAATAGAACTAACCAATTAAGATAATTTATGAAAACCATGTGAGATCTCTAACATTAATCAAACTTGTGCAATACTATAGTCAGTAAAATCCATGTAAATAATTTTTAAGTGCTATCATATTTCTATAACTACAAAGCAATAATTTTGAAATTCCTATCAATTGTGCTATTATATTTATATATTAATATTAACTGTGAGGATCATGTTGTTTGTGTGTGTTCACATATATTAGTAAAATATTTCTAAAAAAATGATGACTTAAATTTACTTACATCGAAACTTTCTTCAATTCCTCTCTATGAAGAGATTGTAGTAGATTGAAATTCAATTTTGCAAGCTCTAATATGACTTCATTTCGCATTGCATCCTTTTGATAAATAGGTATATATATTCTCGCCAAGAGACTTTTAATTCTTCGACATAGTGGTACCTCAAGGAAAAGAGAAACTTGTGTCTCTAAAGGCTGTTCAAGTTCACTCAATAAGGATACTAGTTGAGACTTTGAAAAATAATTGGCTTCATCAAGTATTGTCTCTCCATGTGTTGCAAGATAAGATGCATTATATAAGCTAAGTAGTCCCTTTGCATCACCATTCAAAGTAGATATAAAGCTTCCACTGTCATCTTTGAACTTGTTAAAAGTATCTACAAGAGTGGGTAAACAATCAATAGTAAGCATTCATAAAAATAATTAGCTAATAGTATTGTTTTATATCAAACTATTTAACTAGTTTTATTCTCTTTGCTTTTTTAATACTAATAATAAAATAGGTTTACATGACAAATTTTAAATCTCAAACCTTGGCAATAATTCAGATTTTTACCAATATGGTAAGTTGGCACCTCTTGTTTGAACATCCTTTTATTCAGAAAACGTGTAAAATTTTCAATTAGGAATATATTAATTTTTCTTAGTTTAAATTTGATTAGAATAATTAAACTAAAAATGGACTTTTTGACAAATGATGAAAATATTGATTGCCTATCTTGTTGTCATGTAAAGAAAGACATATTTATCTTGAATTTCAATTTTATTATATATATTTTGTTTTACATATAAGAACATATGTATATATAACCTAATTATTTTAATTTATTTCTATTGTTACCTGAAGAAACATTATATCCACGCTGCCTAAGCAATCGAAATCTAAGAGAAGTTTCATAACACCCATAGTTCTTATCGTCAACCTCAAAGATCACCCTTAATGCGTCATCTATTTCATCCTCAAAATGATAGTCCAGTCTAAGAAGTTGAATTGAATCAATCAAATTCATAAGTTGCAATATGTCACTAGTGTCCTTGAAAATGCTCTTTACTTGCACCTTTAGTTCTTCCACTCTCTTTATCATCCTTTGAAAGGACTCCTACATTATCAAAATTATTAGATATATATCCAACAATATATATTTAATCACTGCGTATTGTCATTTGTATGTTACAAATAAGACTTTAAATTTTAAGAAATTTTGGAGGAACATTGAATAAGTGTGAGAAGATCAATACCTGTATTGGTGAGAGAAAGGAGCTTCGGATGAAAAAATCACCCCAAACACTTGGATGATATTGTGTAGACTTACGAACTATTACTTCATCATCACCAACAAAATTTAATGATTGCTTCTCCATCTTAATTGCGGTTGTGATCTTTAGCTACCCTTCTCTTGATATTTATAGGCTCACTGCTCTACTATTCCAACATTTTTCCTTTGTCAATTTCCTTTTTAATTTAAGGATGGATTTGACTAAAGCTATTGCCTCTCTCTCCATGTTGACAAGTGTTGTGCTCCTGAGTCACTCTAAGGAAAATGAACCTAACATCTTAATAAATATTTAGATTTTTTGGAATTGTACCAAATCACACCTTTTTATTTGGTTTTAAACAAATCATTCCGTTAATCATAAAGTTTTCCTAATTCATCCTTAATTTTTAGTTTCCTCAGAATACAAATATCCAAGTTGATTTGCAAATTATCCTATAACGTGATATTTCTAAATACAAATAAATTTTCTGAATTCCTTTAAAATTAGGATGATTAAAAAAGGATTTCTCACACATTAGGTTCATGTGAATAAACTTACTTGAGATTTAACTAACGACATCAATTACAAGTTAACTTGGCAAGTAAAAAAATAATGGCACATCAAGTACTGAAAATAATAATAAGACATGTCAAGTTTGAGTTAGAAATAATGAATAAAAGTAATTTGAGATTATAAATTTTCATAAGAGGAAGAGATGAGTGTTGGATGAAATAATCATCTCAAATGCTAGGATGATATTTTGTTGATTATAAACTCTCTTTTTTGTCATTGACAAGGGCTATTGATTGTTTATTCATCTTAATTATGAATTATGCAAAATTTTGAAACGATGCTTTATTTATTTCTAAATGTCTCCTCATCCTTTTTTTCTTCCCTAAAAGGAGTCCTATTGATGTGAAAAATCTTAAATGTCCTCTAAATTTTGATTGAGTCACTAAGTTGTTCGGTTTGAAAATAACCAACCTAAACTTATTACTTGTCTGTTCTAAAAAATTGACTACTTACTTAACCGACGTAACCCATCCCCTCAAGCCTGCTTGTCTATCCAAATATTACTTTAGCCTTACAATATCGTTGAAACAATAAGTTTTTTACAAAGTAAACTTTGAATGTCATTTAGTCACCCAACTATTGATAGATCTCTCTTTCTTACTTTTTTGATTAATATTATCATTCTGCTTCATAGTCTATCTATTACAACATATTAGAATCTATATATGTTTGTGTTTCCCCTTTCATGTATGTGCGTTTGTTGGTATTCATGTAGTAGCATATTTGTTCTTATGGTTAACACTCTTAAGATACACTTTGATTGAGTGGTTAGATTGATATTGTACTAAACTATTTCTTCCATTGTAGAGTAGTTGATGCAGGAGCATCCAGCAATACAATGAATTTATGTCCTCTGATATACTTATATTCTCTTTCGAGTTGTGACGAGAAAAAAATGAGGCTACTAGCCTCCCTTTTGGGCCTTGAAGAAGTACGATCGAGACTACCGACAAGGAAAATGACTAATTCGTGACCTTCTGATGCGGTTGCGCTCTATTTGAAGTATAAACGAGGCGGAATCGATTTTCTAATCGCCGTCAAAATTCTAGATTTAGTCTTTTAATTTTTTCTTTTATTTGTTTTAAATTTTTAGGATTAATTTTGTTTTTTAAAAATTAGTTTTTGAAAATTAATTTAGATTTTATTTTTTTATTAGGATTTTTTTTTAATTTTTTTTTTCTATTATGATTTTTTCTTATATGTTAGGCTATTTAAAAATGATTAATGCTCTTGTAAAAAATATGTTGAGTTTGGTTTTGATTTTAATAAAATTTATTTTTGTTTAAACCTAGAGGTGACTCTTTTTCGTTGGCGAATCATCTTCTTCCTACGCTTTCTCTGTAATTTCTATTCAAACATCACATCCGAAGATTTCTTCCTTGCACCAGTAATTATTCTATGCTACTATTTTTAAAAAAATTTAGATTGATTTATAATATCTAGCAAATCAGATAAAATAAGATACAGAAATGTATCATCCAAGCCTTCGTTGAACACTGTGCCTACCTCGCCACAACACCAACGACAATTATTGAGACAAAGGAAGGTTAATTCCTTGAAGTCGGAGCTTTCCTCTCATTGCCACAATATTCTATATAAATTTGACTTACTCCCAACTAATTTAATGTCGTCTAGTTTAGAAATTAATTCAAGAAATTCTCAAGAATAAAAGAGCGTATAAATTTCTATTCCGGATCAAACAAAATCTTGATAAAGTTTGAGAAAATATTTAGGGGATGTGGTGAAGAGAAGAAAGCAAGAAAAAAGAGATGTTTCATATTCTAATGGTCACACCTCGAGTGGAAAATTCTACCCTAATTGTTTGTGGAATTTAGAATCAATGCACTAACAATTGGCAAAGAAGGGAATGCTCATATTTTGAACATTGTTGCAAGGCTAGTCACACTAAGGAAATATGCTGGAAAATTTATAGAAAAACTAGCAGATTAGAAAAGTTATAGATGTATGTGGAATCTAAGACAACACTACAATTAGATAAGAAAATTTTATGTATGTGGAATCTAATCCTTTTTGCAAAGAAAAATTATAGATTTTAAAGCAATTGATCAAGTAATCACAAGTAATTGATTCTACTATGACAATTGGGCTTGGATCTTTTGCATAGAAAGATAATTCTATAATTATCTTAACCATTAGGACAGATAAATTGAAATCATGGATTGCAAATTTAGAAGCTTTAGACCACATGATTAAGATAGAGAGACTAACCAATTTTAGCGTATGTCATAAGAAATTAAAATCAATATATATAGCAGATGGATCACTTTCCAACGTGTTTGGAACCGAAATAATAAAATTTTTAAAAGATAATTTATTATCGATTAGTAGACACACTTGGGATTATAATTGTGTCACTAAATTATAAAATTGATTTTACGATTTCCAGCATCGAATGGTCAAACACGTGATGCAACAAACTTCAAAAGTAGCGTAGGGAAAAATCTCCGAATGCGACGTTGGAAAATAGATTATAGAGAAAGCGTATGAAGAAATAGATTCGCCAACAAATTAGGAACTGCCTCTAGGTTTAAACGAAAAATAATTTTATTCAAATCAAAACAAACTCAATATTCAAACTTAACATGTTTTTACAAGAGACTAATCCTTGTTTAAATAGCCTACGAAATAAGAAAAAGTCGTAACAGAAAAAGAAAAAGTAAAAGAAAACTAATCCTAAAAAAAGAAGATAAAATCTAAAC
>JBBUKS010000008.1:5957104-5969371 GCA_038050645.1 Hedychium gardnerianum | reverse complement strand
TATTACTATTTCTATCTATTGTGATAACATTTTTTTTGGCAGGAAACATGCCTTTAGTCGAACGAAAGGGATTTCCAATCGACCGGACGGTTTGAGCGCCAAAGTAAGTAGGTTCAATCAATTGATGAGTGATGTGGTAGGCAGAGTTGACATGACATCATAACCATGATATGTGGAAGAAGATAAGATCGAAGGCCAGATCAATCAACTGATACTTTTGATCAAGTGACCCAACATAGATTCGATTAGCGGATCAAGAAGGATATGATTCGACCCTGGATGAAAAGTTCATGATCGATCGACCGTTCTTGATAATCAGGCGACTGAAAAAGCAGATCGAGCGGGATGTTGATCCAATCCGCTAATCTACATGGGTGGAAAGATAACACAATTATTTATCGATTAACCAAACATGTTGATCAGTCGACCAAAAAGAAGATTTCGAATAATGGATTGAGCGGGATCAGATCTTTATCAGTCAATCGGAAAAAGGTTGATCGGTCAACCGATAAAGACTTATAAAAGAACCTCGAGCCAAAGACTCTAGAATAATTGAAAAGCAATCCTCAAAGCATTCCCACATCAAATTCTCGAAGTTCTGCTCTCATACAGTCGAAGAAACTGCAAGTCCATTCCAAATCCATAAAGCTTCGACACTCAGTATTCGAGTTTGGTAGCATTTCATTTCTAGGGATATAGTAATTTTTTATTGTAATCTCATCAATTTTAAGATGTTTCTCTACCTCCAAAAGATTTTTGGAAGGAGAAGATTCAGAGGTGATTTTTGAGAAGCGATCCACCTAATTATAGGCCTTGGAGTAGCAATCGTGGGGGATTGTGAACCAAGTAATCTCGTCTTGTGTGATTTGTTTTCTATTCTTTTATTCAGTTGCATTCTGATTTCATATTTTGAAAAGAAATCAAGTGTTAAAAATATGAGCAATATCCCCCCCCCCTCTATCGCTATCTTGGATCATACACAGAGAACAACCTATTGAATGCTAAACAACGGGTGTTCAAAGCACATGACCAAGGACCGAAAGAGGTTTACAATCTCAAAATAAAAAATCTAGGAGTAGTCTTATTCAACAACAATAACAAATTTAAGGTAATTGACTCAAGTAATATCGAACTTAAGTCCGACTTTATTATTAGAAAAGTTTTACTTAAAGAAAATTGTAGATTTAATTTATTGAGTATTAGTTAATTATGTGATGTTGGATACAAGATAGAGTTCCAACCCACCAAGTGTCTAGTAAAATACACTCCAAATATAGCACTTATATGGGTTAGGAAACATAACATTTATTTGATCAACTTAGCCAAAATTTCAACTGTGTTTTTTTTTGGCACAACAAGAAGAAATATGATTGTGGTATAAGAGACAAGCTCACATCCATTCTAGGCATATTTCAAAAGTAAAAATGGTTTAGTTAGGGGAATACCAAAAATTAGGTCACTTCAAGAATAAGATTTGTGATTCTTTCCAAGAAGGTAAGCACAAACCAATTGACCAAAACATAACCAATTCAATACTTGAACTTTTACACATAGACTTGTTTGATGCTTATGGGGCTAAGTCACTAAGTGGTAGTCAATATTACTTGGTTATAATAGAAGACTTTTTTTGATTTACTTGGGTTAAAATTTTAAAACATAAAGATGAATACTGTTGTCTCACCGCAAGTGCACGATTAAGTTGTCAAGTAATAAAAATATCAATCTACAGGGACTGTTGATTAAGCACTAGTCAAGTTCATAAAGAAAGTTATCTAGACGATCGAAGGTTGGTTGAAATCTTGAGAACTAGAGGTTGAGAGAGTGAGCTGAGCACTAGAGAGTGTTGAGAGGGAGAAAGAGAGAATGAGTGAGCAAGTACACAAAGAGAAGTTGGCTTAGGGGGAAGATTATAGGGTTTCAGTTTCACTATGATGCTAGTTGATGTACTATGGATTTCTCATCCCCTTACCCTCTATGTTTACACCCTTATAGGGATCCTAACCAAATTATGTGTAGGAACTCGTGGAAGTCACACCGGAGTGTTTACACCATTATTCACTCAATGTTATTAAATAGAAGAGGTAACATATAAAGTTTAGTTAAAGGATTATCCTCTATACTAAAGGCTCCCCGGTCATACAATCTAGATTACACAAGTCACTTCCTAACATTAAATTGGTGAAAATCCATTAAACTCTAATTAGCTAATCCCTTATGAAGAATTGGCCCCCATTTCAAGATGATGACTTTGGAAAGTCCGGTTAAAGGATTACCCTTTGTCACCAAGGGCTCCTTGGTCATACAATGCAATGTATCTCCTCTACATGGTGACCAATCTTTCATATCCACATGCATTCATCACATACACATTTCATCAAACACATAGTAAACACAGCATACATTATACAAGTCATAAATATATCATAGAACAATGAAATGGACAAATTCATACTTCATACATCAACATCACATCACAATTACTTCTTACATCCTAGAATTCGGAGATATACTCTATGGAGAAGGAAATACAACCAAGAGATAAAGAAAATAACAAACTATAACTCAATTCATAGAGAAGAGAGAAGAGAATGTTTATCAATGCGATGCATTATCTTTGGATGAATTCCTCGCTCCGATGGTAGATGGATCATCTTGATGGATGAAGGTGGATGCTCTATGGTTTCCCCTAGAAGGGGAAAAGCCTCTCCCAAGGAAGGGGGAGGAGCCCTCTAGTGCAAGATGGGTCAAATAAGGATTTCTTGACCCTTTTATAGGTCCACACGACCATGTCACATCGCCACACGGTCGTGCCTTGGAGGCATAGTCATGCTGTGGGGAGTTCGAAGAAAAAGACACAACCTATCCATGGCAAACTGCTTAAAAAGGGGACACGATTGTGCCTTTTGGAACGACCTAGCCATGGGATCTTCTAGATTCTGTTGGAGTCCACGGTTGGAAGAAGACACGGTCACGCCTTTTGGCACAGTCTGGTCATCGGAGTCTCTGGAATTCTACTAGAGTGCTCCTAAAGAGACACGACCATGCCTTTTGGCACGAGCTGACATATGCAGCACGACCATGCCTGTGAGGCACGACCATGCCTGTGAGGCACGACCATGCTTGATTTTTTTGCTCCTCAAGCTTGCTTCAATGTCTAATTTTCTCCTTTTTAGCTCCAAATTTCATTCTGTCAATGAAAATACAGAAAAAGTAGATCTTTGAACTAAAGGAGTAAAATCATGATAATAATATGAGATATGGTGTGATAATGTAGATCAAACTCAGTAAAATACAAGTAGATGTGCAACAAATAATACCTAAAAATATATATAATCTACGCACATCGCACTCCAGACTTAAACCTTTGCTTGTCCTCAAGTAAAACCTGCAATATAGGTTTATGTGTGTAAATGATGCATCATAAGCCCTAGTAAATCAATCTAATCCTATTGTGTAGTTTCATTGATGAGCATGATACAAAGTTGTTCGAATGTGGCCTAAGTAGAAGTTCTCCATGCTTAGTGCAATGAGTGGCCTAACCTTTTCAAGTGTCAATCTCCAAGCCTAGTTAAATCATCATCTAACCGTGTTCCTCATGCTTCCAGCGATAAGCACTTACTTGCCACTCGCATAGTTCATCCCTCTCAAACTATACAAGGTCTCAAAGGAATACTCGGTATTAAGAGAAACATAATAGTTATTTCCCCAGTAACCTAACTCGGTCTCAAAGAGGTAACTTGCTAATTTCCACTCACGACAACTATTTTTTATCCTTTTTCTTCTTATTTTTTTCATGTGCATATTTTCTTTTCAACTCAAACTTTTTTTTTCGGGATACAGATTTTTTCCAATGAGTTGACATGAACTGAGTTTATCCAGTAACCAAAATGTAATAGAGAAGTCACAAAGGAAAATAAGCATACTAGTCTGATTTTATGAATCATAACTATTTTCAGAAATATCTACAATCAAAGTCAAACATAGTATGAAGAGATCTTTAAACTAGGCTAACACTCAAACTCTTCCAATAAAAATATTGCTCACTTCATGCTACTATAGATAGGAAGAAATAGATCAATAGACATACTAGCCTACCAAATTACAACATAAATATCTAGAACAAGCGTGCTAGTATCTTGCTATGAGGAATAAATAAATAATGACATGATATATGATGCAACTAGAAAAAATTATTTTACAAAAAGAAATATTGACAAAAACTAACAAACAACCCAACATATATACATCCCTCCAAACTTAAATCTTTCACTGTCCCAATGAAAAACAAAAAATATTATGCGGAGGAGGAATGAAGTGAGAGAAGTTACCAAGTGATGTGCACCAAGAGTCTAAGTCATTCCTCTATCTGGTAATCTCACTCCTCCACATCTTTGAATACTACAAAAAGAAGATTAGACAAGAAAAATCAAGTAGAGGGATTGAGTTAGGGAAAAAGAGAAGAAGAGAGAGCAAGGGAGGAACGGGAGGCATAACCCATGTGAGGCACGACTATGCCAAAATGGAACGGTCTGCTCATGGTGAGCACGAGCAGTTCACCTCAAAGGAGGCACGACCGTGCCAAAATGGCATGACGTGCCCGTGGAGCTCACAACCATAGGCACGGTCGTGCCAAATGGCACAACCTGCCCATGATGGTCACGGGTGCCACTTCAGAATAAGCACAGTCGTGTCAAAAAGACACGGCCATGTCATGACATCTTTGGGAGATAATTGTAGAAAACACATGATCGTGCCTTTGGATATGACCTCACGATGATTCATTCTGGCCGCGAGACATGACCATGTCAAAAGACATGACCATGCCATGTCAAAAGACACATCCATGCCATGAGTCAATCTGGCATGGAATCTTGTGAAGGTTGAGAAAAACACACGACCGTACCTTTGGTCACGGTCGTGCTATGTTAAACTTGGCTGGCTCCAATTGTAAAGGCATGATTGTTTTGAAGCACAACCTACCTTTCTTTTCTCCCCCTCTCCTTCCACACCCGTGGCAGCTGCCATGACCAACTCATGGATGCTATTGGACCTGAAATCAACAAAACAAAGACTCTAATGAAGAACGAAAACAAAAATGATGAAATTGAAAACAAAATAAGACAAAGAACCCTTGGGTTATTAATTTCTAAATCTCGCTCGTGTTGGAGTAAGATACTTCTAGACTTTATTGACAATGACCCAAATTATGGAGAGAGCTATCATCATGAGATCAATATCATGAAGCATTGCTCCCTCCATCTTCATCTCCTTTAAGGTTCTTCTTCGAGGTCAGTGACGATTCAGTTGAAGTTTCTAGTCCCAGACCCTATAAAATGCTACACACCCAATGAAAAAGCACACCTCCCACACGCATGCGAGATAAGGAAGAACTAGAAAATAGCATGTGTAACTGAGTATGTATCAAAGAATGAGTCACATCCAACAAAATCACTTACAGGTGCCTCTATGGAATTTTCTAAAAGATCACAAGAGATACTAACCTTGCATTGTTGAAAGGTACTTGAAGGTTCCAAACAAGTGAATGTGACTTTCTCTGGGTCAAGTAAGGGTTCTAACTCTAGCTCAGGTGGTGGTTCCTATAAAGATTGTGATTCTTAGGGCTTTGCCTTTACTGTAAAAGTCCCTACACTTTTATTATCAATAAATTCAATTCTTGCAACATCCATAATGCCTAATGATTCTTGGGGCATTGCTTCCATAGCACAAGTCCTTACAGTTTTATTCATAACATCATCATCAGTAGTAAAGAGTACACTAATATTAACATCAACAATAGGAGAATCAACAACTTCATTGGTAATCTTAAACTGATCATCCTCATCACAATCATCATCAGAAAAATCTATATTACTATAACAACCTATAACCCCAATAGGTAAATCCAAAGATTTGCAAGCAACCACATCATCATCACAGCATTTGCCAAATTCCTCATCGTTCTTGGCTTCCACTAGCCTTTGTGGAAAAGGAATTGGTGGTACATAGGTACTCCATGGAGGCATTGGTTTGAATTCACCTTTCTTTTCCTCAAATTCCCTTTGAATATGTGGTGGAGGTTGAAATTGTTCATCTAGCTTTGGTTTGACTAACTATAGAGGGAATGGTACCGATGGCTTATAGATACTTACTGGAGTGGTAGAATTGATTTTTTTTTGATTCCTTTGTTGATCATGGTGAAGGCTTGTCAAGTCGTGGCTCAGATTCGTCATAGCAAAAAGATTTCTCCTTAGATTTCGAGAGTTGTGGTGGAGGTCTAATGAATTATGAAGTCAATCTCTCAATCTTGGAATCTAACTGATTGAACCTTTCATTCTGTAGCATGATTACATTATCTATCAGATTCTTAGAATTTCCTAGCAGCTGAAATAATTCTTGATTGGCCTTCAAATTGACATACATTGCTCGCACTTCTGGGATTCTCGAGGAATATGTCATCCAATTTTCATTTGACCACTTATGGAGGTTCAGTGTCACTTGATCAATTAAGTCATAGACTTCATTCAAACTTTTATTCATCAAAGAACCTCATGCAGTTGAATCCAATAATGTCTTATATGAGAAAGAAATCCCCATATAGAATATATGCATAGTCAGCCACTTTTCCAAACCATGATGAGGACAGTGTCGCAATAAACCCTTAAACCTATCCCATGCTTCAAAAAGTGATTCTTTGTCTTCTTAAGCAAAGCTTGTGATTCTATTCCTCATATACGCCGTCCTACTTGGAGGGAAAAAATGATTCAGAAACTGTTGCTCCAGTTGTTCCTAACTTGTTATGCTTTGTTGAGGGAGAGAATACAACCAAGTATTTTCTCTATCTTTGATACTGAAAGGAAATGTCATCAACCGAATAACATTAGCAGATACTCCTTCATAATTCACCATATTACAATAGTCTAGGAATATCTCAAGGTGTAAATAAGGGTTTTCTGAATTTGCTCCTCCAAATTTGTGACTTTTATCTTGGAAATTAATACTAGGTCTAGTTGGAAATTGTTAGCATCAATATGGGGTTGCACAATAGGAAAATTCGCTCTTATAGATATGGGTGTAAAAAATTCTCTCAAAGACTTGTATGCCATGTTGAATCTCATCGTATCTTTTTTTAAAAAAAATAGTAGGTTTTTGGATCACCTACAAAACTGAATTATTAGAAAAATAAGAATGCAGAATTTAAATAGCAAGAAAGAAAAATACAAAATTTATTAAAAAAAAATCTAGAGTAACTAAATTTCTAGTCAATTAATGTTAATCAAAAATAGTCTCCGACAATGGCGCCAAAAACTTGTTGTCTCACCGCAAGTGCATGATTAAGTCGTCAACTAATAAAAATATCGATCCATAGGGACTATTGATTAAGCACTAGTCAAGTTCACAAAGTAAGTTATCTAGACGATCGAAGATTGGTTGAAAGCTTGAGAACTAGAGGTTGAGAGAGTGAGTTGAGCGCTAGAGAGTGCTGAGAGGGAGAGAGAGAATGAGTGAGCAAGTACACTGAGAGAAGTTGGCTTAGGGGGAAGATTCTAGGGTTTCAATTTTACTATAATGCTAGTTGATGTACTATAGATTGCTCATCCCCTTACCTTCTATGTTTACACCCTTGTAGGGATCCTAACCAAATTACCGGTAGGAACCCGTGGAAGTCACACCGGAGTGTTTACACCATTATTCACTCAATGCTATTAAGTAGAAGAGGTAATATAAAAAGTCCGGTTAAAGGATTACCCTCTATACTAAAGGCTCCCCGGTCATACAATTTAGATTACAAAAGTCACTTCCTAACATTGAATTGGTGAAAACTCTTTAAACTCTAATTAGCTAATCTTTTATGGAGAATTGGCCCTCATTTCAAGGTGATGACTTTGGAAAGTCTAGTTAGAGGATTACCCTTTGTCACTAAGAGCTCCCTTGTTATACAATCCAAAGTATCTCCTCTATATGGTGACCAATCCTTCACATCCACATGCATTCACCACATACACATTTAATCTAACACATAGTAGGCACAACACACATAGAACAAGTCATAAACATATAATAGAACAATGAAATGAACAAATCCATAGTTCATGCATCAATATCACATCACAATTACTTCCTACATCCTAGAATTCGGAGATCTACTCCATGGAGAAGGAAATACAACCAAGATACAAAGAAAATAATAAACTACAACTCAATACATAGAGAAGAGAGAAGAGAATGCTTATCAATGCAATGCGAGTGTCTTTGAATGGATTCCTCGCTCCGATGGTAGACGGATCATCTTGATAGATGAAGGTGGATGTTCTAGAGTTTCCCCTAGGGGGTAAACCCTCTCCCAAGGAAGGGGGAGGAGTCCACTAGTCCAAGATTGGTCAAAAGAAGGGTTTCTTTATTCTTTTATAGGTCCACACTGCCTTGTCACATCACCACACAGCTGGGCCTTGGAGGCATGACTGTGCCGTGGGGAGTTCCAGGAAAAAGATAAGGTTGTGCCTCATAGGCACGGTCTATCCGTGGAAAACTACTTAAAAAGGGGACACGGTCGTGCCTTTTGGCATGACCTAGCCTTAGGATCTTCTAGATTCTGCTGGAGTCCACGGTTGGAAGAAGACACAATCGTGCCTTTTGGCACGACCTGGTTGTAGGAGTCTCTAGAATTCTATTAGAGTGCTCCTGAAGAGATATAACCATGCCTGACCATGGGATCTTCTATGAGAGCCAACATGTGCAGCACGACCGTGTCGTTGAGGCATGACCTTGTTTGTCTTGAGATGGCATGGTCGTGACTTGAATAAGAATGACCATGCTTGTATATCGAAGTAAAATGAAGGCATCTTTCTTGAATATTCAACAACTAGTATAGCTTATATAGTATATAATAAAAATACTTTAAAAGTTGAAGAAACTGTTGGTACTGGAAGCACTAGCTAATCAAACCTATATTTTGATATTGACAAATGTTCAAAGTTAAGAGTTTTCTTATTATCTAATGAGATTGACTAAGTGTGCAGGTAGCTTAACCAGAAAGTCCTAGTTGAGGCTAGGCAAAGAAGTCCTGGTCAGTTAAATGGGCAAGGAAGACCTGGTTGGTGGGACTGGGCAGAAGTCCCTATTGGTTGGACTGGGCAAAGAAGTCCTGGTTGAGTGGACTGGGCAAGGAAGTCCTAGTCAATGTGGACTGGGTAAGGAAGTCCTGGTCAAGGTGACTGGGTAAAAGTACTGGCAGATCGAGGATATCGGGCAAAAGTCCTAGGGGAGAACACTAGGCGGGAAGCCATGGGGATCGAGGACATCACGCAGAAGTCTAGATGGGTCAAGGACAGGATGTCTAGCGGGAAGTCCCAAAGGTCAAGATCGAAAGCTGATCAAAAGTCCAAATAGGTCTAGAGGATCGAATGTTTGGAAAATAGATAAACTCTTATGAGAGGAGTGGGTGAAGATGTGTTACCCGAGAGGGAACAGTAGGTGTCAGTATGATCCAGGGTTTCATTGGAAACCCAAAAGTCAAGACCAGACAGTCCAAATTGGACTAACTACTTTGCAATTACTATTATTTTGTGCAAACTCTGTGATGTAAGAGTTAAAATATGGAATCAGCTAATCCAGGCGCCTCAATGGTATTGAGGTGTCCTAAAACCAGCTCAACGGTAGGATGAGGTGATAGCCTCTGATTGGTCGAAGCATGTCATCTTCTAGGTGCCTTGAAGGGATTGAGGCACCTAGACAGGGATAAGTTTTGATGGATAAAGCTTCATTGAGAATTCGCCACATCATCTCCAATTAGGGTGTCTTGAAGGGGATTGAGGCTCCTGGATATGTCAATAAAAGAAGGCTCGACCAGCAACCTCAGATCAAATTTTCTTACGACTTTTATGTTGGTGCAGGGAGCACTAGAATCATACCTATATTTTAATGTTGTCAAATGTTCAAGTTTAGTCTTATTATTATCTGATGAACTGATCAAGGGTGCAGGATACTCAACTCAAAAAGTCCTAGTAGGTTAGCTGGACCTGATACTAGGCAAGGAAAGTCTCAGCAAATCATGGAATAAGACAGGAAGACTTGATGGGTCAAGAGGACCTGACATCTGGCAAATGGATTCGATAGGTTTGGAGGACTTGATATTGAATCAAGTGGAAGCCCTAGCAGGCCGATACGATGTTGAGCAAGTAAAGTACAAACAGGTCTGGAGGATCTGATGTTCAGGAGGTGAGTTGAGGTAAGCACCTAGAGTTAGTGCAGTGAGGTCATGTCCTTGTAGGGACAAACCTTAGGTGCTAATCCAACTGAAGAAACCAATGGAGGTTTCTAAGTTGAGATCATGACAGTCCTAACTGTTATACTCATGCATTTCTATATCTGTCTAACTCTATTTTGTAGGACTACTATTATTATTGCCTATGCTAACTTTGTTTTGCAGATAAAACAAAGTTCTGGTTAAAAGTAGGTTCGATTGACCAAACAAGAGGTCCCATCGACTGATAAGACCAGACAGGCAGAGACTTAGTCAAAGTTCAACAAAACATGGTGAAAGTTTTATTAGTCGACGAATCCAAAGGATTAGTCGACCGATCAAAGCCAACATGGTGCAAAGAAGGAATAAGAGGATCAGTCGTCCGAAATGTTCAGTCGACTGATAGAGTTATCAGTCGACAGAACGTCGCCTATAAAAGAAGCCCTCAAGGTCTGAGCCAAATATAACTATTTGCATGCTCCATTTCGTTACTGCTACTACTGCTGTGCATTCAAGTCTTGCTCCGACTATGCCAGAAAGTTCACCGACAACTACGTTGTATCTTCTACTCCTCTATTGTTGGTATACTTTATTACTTGCATTGTTTTTAAAAGGAGATAGTAGGATTGTTACTATACTCCTCATTTATTGTATGAGTTTACTCTTCTCTGAAAGATTTTGGAGAAGAGAGCTATAGTATTGGCACATCGAAAGCGACAGAGGGTCGCTAGACTTGGAATAGTAGTCGCTGGACTACGAACCAAGTAAAAACCACTTGTGTCTTTGTATTTTTGTTTTATTTATTTCCGCTGCAACTTAACTTTGACTTACGAGAAAAGATTTTTAATCGAACGAGATTCACCCCCTCCCTCTCTCGTCTTCCACAATCCAACAATTGGTATCAGAGCCGGTTTGCTCTGAAATAACTTAACAATTTTTTGAGCCTTTTAAAATCTTTTCTCTTTTCTTTAAAAAGTTTTCTTCTCATTCTTTTTCTCTATAACATTTTGTTTATCTTGTTATTTTTCTTTCCATTGCACTACTAATGCCAATACAAAGTCTTGGAATTTTTTCTAAGTTCTTTTTTGTAAGAATGTTGTTTTCTCATTAAGAAGGGTGAAACATCTACGAGCCTCCACCATACGATCAAGATGATTTCCATTACTGGAGCCGAGCAATGGAATGGTTCTTAGGAACTGACAATTTTGACAATTGGATGATATTGAAAAAGCCCTCTCGAGACTCAAAAGCGAACAAAAAGGTAGTAGAGTTAATTTGTAATATTTTGCCTAAAAATCTTGTACACAGAGTAGAAAAGTACAAAAATGCATACGAGCTTTAGACTTGATTGATCCAGCTTCACGAGGATCCATCGAAGTTAGAAGATTAAGTAGAATCCAAATCTGAATCAAGATCTGAGTCTGAGTCATCATCAAAGTCTGACTCAGAAGAACCCAACCAAATCAGCTTCATTACATTAATGGCTAAAGAGGAGGTAGATGGATTCGAACCCGAGTTAGAACAAGAGTCTGAATCCGAATCTGAGACAATAATGGTCAAGGGAGAGAATCCTAACGAGGATTCAAAATGTAATATTGTAAATTCAAAATTTAAAGATCATATAATATGTTGTAAATGCAGTGAAAGAGGGCATTACAAAAGTAAGTGTCCTACTTATAAGAGTCGATTTGCACAACCGGAGGCAAAGGAGGAATCGATGTTAGGAGTCTGAAGAACAAAAGAGCACATCAAATGCTTTAAGTGCAAACGGATGGGTCATTACAAAAGTCAACGCTTGGAGAGAAGACCCAACGATCCAGGTGGAGCAATTATGGTAAATCAATTTGAATTACATAAAAATTTACATGCTTTAAACTTATCTAGTTTAGAAATGCATGAAAATTCTAGATTAACATGTTCTAACGAATTGTTCAACAAAAATAATTTAACTAATCAAAATTTAATTAATTCAAATTTAACTAATCTTGATCAAATCAACACAAACCTTAATTTGTTTGATCAAAACC
>JBBUKS010000008.1:5928421-5947448 GCA_038050645.1 Hedychium gardnerianum | reverse complement strand
TATAACTCTAATAATCCCTTAGTATACGGGTTTCCTTCGCATGGATCTTCTGGAGGATCTTGATTTTATTCCGCTGCACATGTATTATGTTTTGCGCTCAAGATCCTAACACAACCATACTTGGTGCTTCACCGGTGGTCTTCCAGCAGGGTGGTTCTTTTTCTTCTTCATTTCATCAATCCTGAAACAAGCATCCTTGACAAACAATGCATCAGTAGCCTTAGATAAATCAAATTTAACTTTTTCCTTACCTAGTTCCAAGGAGAGTTTATAATTTTTAACATCAATTATAGCTCCAGCTGTAGTAATGAAAGATCTACCTAGTATGATGGAGATTTTTGGGTCCTCCTCCATCTCTAGGAAAAAAAATATGTAGGCACTACAAAATTGTCAATTCAACTGGCACATCCTCTAGAATACCCAAATGGTATCTATAAGATAGGTCAGCAAGTTGTAGTATCATTGTTGTCAACTTTAAATCACTCAATCCCAGTTTTTTACAACACGAGTAAGGCATGAGGCTTACACTTGCCTCTAAATCACAGAAAGTTTTACCTATCTTGGTCGTTCCAATCTTGTATCGAATAAAGAAGCTTCTCGGGTCTTTGAGATTTAGAGGTAACTTGTTCAAGATAAGTGCATTGCATTCCTTCATCAGTGCGATAGTCTCATAAACCTCTTTCTTTCTTCGATGAGAGATGATGTCCTTCATGAATTTGTCAAACTTCGACATTTATTACAAAGCATTAAGGAGTGGTATTTCTATACAAAATGCCTTGATCTTTTCTAGGAATTTGCCAAACTTCTCATCCTTGTTGGCTTTGACTAGCCATTGTGAAAATGGTATTAGCGGAACGTATGTCCTCAATGGTGGACTTGGGCTAAGCTCATCTTTCTTTTCCTCAGATTCTTCTTGAATGTGATCATCGTCAAAAGAATCTGAGTAGCTCCCCCCATTGGTATTTGGTCTTCTTCTTGGTGTGACTTTTGTACTTGAGGTTCAACAAGGGACTTGCAACTTCTCAGGACAACGACATTGTAGTGTTCAATTGGATTTAGTTTCGGCTTCCTTGGAAATGTCACCGGAATCCTTTGCGAGGAGTTAGCTACCTACACAAGTTGAGTCTCAAGTATTTTAGTTCGACCTTCCAAATTATTTACCTTACCTTTTAGTTGATTGTGGTCCTTGTTCAGTTGGGAATGCTTATTAAGTCCTCCATCATCTTTTCCATTCTATCAAGTTGGGAAAAAGATTGAGTTTTTGTTGGTTGCCTAAAATTTTTCGACATTCCTTGATCTTGGTTGTTGTGATAAGAGAAGTTTGGGTGATTCCACCAACCAGGGTTGTATGTTCTTGAGTAAGGGTTGTTGGGCCTTGAATTGAAGTTAGCAATTGCATCTACTTGTTCTATTTGAGCAAGCTGTGAAGTGATAGCTCCCAAATGACAAGTGTCCTTTACATGACCTGCGTCTCCACAAACTTCGTAGCACATATTAGCGATGTTTACATAATTAATACTAAATATATCAAACCTCTTTGTAAGAGCATCCAATTTTGCTGAAATCAAGTCAATGGCATTCACTTCATACTTATCGGCAATCTTTACAAGATTGCCTCATTCAGACGCCCATTGATGATGATTCAATGTCACACTCTCAATAATTTCTTTGGCTTCATCCAACTACTTATTCATTAAAACTCCACCAGCGGAGTCAAGAGACACCTTTGTTTGATAGAAAATTTCATTATAAAATGTGTGGATGATAAGCCACTTTTCGAGTCCATGGTGAGGGTATTGACATGGTAGGCTTTTGATTCTATCCCAAGTTTCATATAGAGACTCGTCATCTTTTTGTATAAAGCTTGAAATAAGGTTCCTCAGGTGGGCAATTTTACTTAGAGGGGAAAAAATTCAAGAAATTTCTATTCACATTATTCTCAAGTGGTTATACTGTCGGCCGATAAAGAATTTAGCTAAGACTTGGCTCTATCCCGCAATGAAAAGGAAAATAGAAGTAATCTGATTGCATTTGTTGACGCTCCATTAATCTTCATTATTCCACATATCTCCAGAAATATTTTCAAGTGTTGATTAGGGTCTTCTATAGGTCCTCCACCAAATTGATTTTGTTGCACCATCAAAATAATAGCAGGTTTCTATTCAAAGTTGTTGGCCTCAATAGAAGGTCTGATGATGCTAGACCTTAGGCATTTGGCAGTGGGTGCAGCATAGTCTTTCAACGATTTGTTTGTTATAACTGCTTAAGTAAGCTCTGCTTCTAGTTTCATTTGCATGTTTTGTATATGTCAGTATGTCCTATCAATCTCAGGATCAACGAAAAGAAGATTTCCTGATGGGTTAGATCTTTGCATAAAAGAGAGATAATCTCAATTACCTTCAAAATAGAGTTATTAGAAAACTAAAAATGTAGTAATAAAAAACTAAAAATAAAGAAATGCAGAATTTGAAAATAAGAAAGAAAAAAATCTAGATTAACCAATTCACTAGTCAATCAATGTTAATCAAAATAGTCTCCAACAACGACGTCAAAAATTTATTGTACGATTTTCGCATGAAAAATATGCTCATGAAATACAATAAAATGTATAAATAATGGTGCTAAAAATATATAAGAACTACATGTAGGATCGAAATAGAGAGAGAGGGGGGTGAATCTCATTAGTTTTAAAACTCTTTTTTATTGTTTCGTGTAAATTAAAGTAGCAGTAGAATAAGTAAATACAAACATGAAAACACAAGTTCTTTTTTACTTTTTTCGTAGTCCAGCGACTATCACTCCAAGGTCCGCGATCCTTAATCACTTTGATGGGAAATCCACTATAGCTCTTCTCTCTGCAAACTTTCGAAGAAAAAGCAAACTCGTACAAGAATGAGGAGGATAATAACAACATTACTATCTCCTTAAATGTAAATGCAAGTAGAGTAAGAATATACTGACAACAATAAGATAGAAGATTGCATAGGTTGTCAGAGTGCCTCTCAGTGTTGTAATATCAACACTTGCACGAATAGCGGTAGTAGCGAGATGGAGCGACTAAAAACCATTTAGTTGACTGAACCTCTATCAGGCAACTATTCACCACTCTTTTCCTTGTTTGCTCGGATCTGATCTGATTGATCTCGCCAAATTCAGGTTTTAAGTTGATTGATCCCTTGGGGTTTCCTTCCCTTAGCCGATCCGATCACATCCAACATAACTTTCCACATACATGCTTTAGTTGGCTGATCCCCTTGGTCAGTCGACTAATCTCCTTGATTAGTCGACTGATCTCCTTGATTAGTCGACTGATCACTCTCTTCCCTCTTTGCAGCGATTCAAATCTCTTTGCGCTTATCTACCTAGATCAGTCGACTAAACTTCCCTATTCAGTCGATTGAACGTCTCGGTCGATGACAACTTTACTTTTCTATAAAACAAAGTTAACACAAAAATAATATAAATAATGATCCTGCAGAGTTGGACAATAGATAATAATATTTATGAAGATAGACAGATAGAACTATCTTGATCTCAACTTAGAAACTTTCATTGGTTTCTTGAGTTGAATCAATGCCTAAGGTTTGTCTCAACCGGGACACGACCATACTGTCCTTCTTTTCAGAAGAACCACTCCCTCTAGGAGCTTATCTCAACTCACCTACCAAACATCTAGTTCTCCATACCTGTTTGGACGTTAATTACTAAGCATCTGATCGGTCTACTAGGGCTTCCTTCTGATTTGATATCTGATCCTCTCTGACCTATCGAATCCATCATGTCATATGTCTGGTCCACTGGCCCATCTGGACTTCCAGCCTTGTTTTCGCGATCTGATAAGACTTTCATTGCCTAGTATTTGGTCCAACTGACGTACTTAGTCTTTCCATTGCCTAGTATTTAGTCCAGCTAACCTACTAGGACTTTTCTGATTAAACAACCTATACACTTGATTAGTCCATTAGATCACAACAGGATTTAACTTTGAACTTTTGACAACATCAAAACATATGTTCGATTATGGTGCTCCCTACACCAACACTACACACATCAGTAGATACACAAGTGTAAACTCAAAAGGGAGCACCAATTACCTTAGGATAGACCACCTTCAAACTTGATCAACATTGAGTTAAAAGAGAGATCACAACCACAATATCAAGAATAGTTGTGGTGAAATAAAAATTCTAGAATTGCTCTTTAAGATTGATTTTCTCACAATTTCACTCTTGCTTTCTTAAATTGATTTCTTTCGCAATCAATTCTCTTAATTTTGATTCGTTTAGATAGCTTACTTTGCATTTGGACTAGTACTCGACTTCATGGTCCTAGAGGATGATATTTTATTATTTGATGACAACTATGTACTTATGGAAATCGCACATCAATATGTAATGAAAATAAAAGACAACACTAGCATAGTTTAGATGCCTAACTATACTTCATAGCCTATTGACTCATTAGGTGAGTCACTCTATGGAAAACCTACTATAAATTTGTTCTCCATTAGGAGGTAACCATAAAGGAAATATTGTGTAAGAAAACCTTACAAGAGTTTGAAGATTATAGATCTTAAGCTCTTGGAGTTTTCAAGAGAGCACAAAGGAAGTACAACAACAATTAGAAAGAGTATACTAATGTGAATTGATATCAATTGTCCTTGAGATTTCCTTTTTATCCCTATTTATAGCCTTTAAATTGAGTTTAAATAAGTTTCACATAGTTGTTTTGTTTGAATCTAGTCGACTCAACTTGGTTTTAGTCAATTGCAATGTTGATCCTAGAAGTCTTATTTAATTACCAATGACTATTGTTCAATCAAGACAATCCTTTTCCAATCAAATCAAACCCACCATAGTTGATTTAGGCCTTTTTTAGTTGACTCAACTAGATAAGATTGCTATCTTATGCTTATCTAGTAATCATACCATCTTTAGTCGGCTCAAACTAGGATTAGTTGACTCAAATTCTTAATTTAATTGGTTGTTATAATAAATTTATCTCCAATAGATACTTGTTGAGTTGATTTAAGAAAGTTTTAGTTTACTCAATTCAAGTATAGAGCAACTTTATCCCAATCAAAGAGTTTTTAGTTGACTTAGTAGTAGACTCAACACTCTAATTGATTAGACTAAACATCAAACAACTCAATCTTCTCAAGCATCCTAACTTTGCTTGACTTACACCCAAATCCCTTGAATCAAGCTTAAGTCATAGAGTATGACCAAGAACTCATTGTTCCTTAGTTAAAGACTCTCTACAAGACTAACTACATAGCCGCTATCTAGTTAACCCACATCATCTCCCAATGATGTTATCCAAAAGTCTAAACCCAAATTATAAGTCACTTACAATCTCTAATAACTCATCATCTTCTAAGTCTTCCTTCCGCGTAGCTTTACATTGCTCAAGAATCCACTTCCCATTAGGTCCTTAGTCCTTCAGATGAATCAAGCACTCCAAGTTTGGTCAACCTACCATCCTTCACTTGTTGAGCTATCCTTGAGTTCTCCTCAATGTCAAGTCCTCAATTATTTGTATGCATCCAAATTTGATCCTTCACTAGGTCAACTATGAAGCTCTCCTTGTTCGACACCATCAATTCTCTTGACTCATCAATAACTCTAAGCTCACTGTTCTAGAGTCCACCTCATTAGGATTTTGTTTGATCCCTCGAATGTCCCATACCATCCTTCATTGTTCACCTTTAAGTCCACTTTGTACCAAACCTTTGATCCATCAATCCAAATGAAACCAACTTGGCCACTCTAGTTGGAGGATTGAGAGATTGAGCTAGAGGGGGTGAATAGTGAACTTTCCCAAATAAAACTTAAACAAATCTTGCTAATTGTTTAACAAGATAAGAACATAATAAATTGTAGTAGAAAATAAATAAGAATAATATAAAGACAATCGAACTAGGTGGCACAAGATTTATTGTGGTTCTTATCTTCCCAAGAACTATTACATCAGGGATTAAGTTATTGAGTTGTCACTATTATTTCTCCTTCTTGATTAAGTTCTAGATGTGGGAAAACCTCGACACTTGAAAAATTACAAACAAAAGCTCTCAAATGTTAGTCCTTCAAACTCCTCATTGAGCTGCTTTTATAACCTTCATTCAACCTCTTTACCATTGTTGCCTAAGGTAATCAGTCGACTGAGATTCTTCATTACCTGACTAATCAACAATTGTTGTTAGTCAAGCCTACCATAGCTCCATTAACAACTTTTGATAGTTTGGATCCTGTAGCAATAGTTGACTATAAATTTTTTCTCAATCGACTCAATAATTAACTTGACCATGAATAGAAAATTTATATTTGCTGGCCATCCAACCCTAATCAATTGTGTTGGTGCAATTGACCTATGGTCAAGGTTGATCAAGCTTGAATTGACTCGAGTTGAGTTTTGATATTCAATCAACATGTTTGTTGACTAACGAAAAGTCAAGTAGGTTAAAGTTGATCATATATTTAACGGTGAAGAAGCCCAAGTGGGTCATGGTTGATTGGACACTTGATAGTCAAAAGTCCAACATGGAGTTGGCAAAATAAAGTCCAAGTGAGTCATGGTTAATTGGACACTTAGTGTTCGGAAGTCTAATAGGAAATTGACATGAGGCATGAAGTTCAAGTGAGTCAAGGTTGACCGAATACTTGGCGATGAAGGAAGTCCCGACAGATTAAGGATGATCAAATGCTAGGCAAAGGAAATTCATATAGGTCAAGAGTGACTAGATGTTAATCTGTGAGAAGATCTAATAGGTCAAGATTGATCGAATGTTGAGCAAAGAAAGTCTTAGTAGGTTGAAATCAATTGAATACTAGGTAAAGATGAGGCCCTAGTAAGTTAGGGTTGACTTGTATTAATCATACAAGGAAGTTCCAAAGACATGAGAGTCTCTTGACATTAATGTATTCGGTGTGAATAATATTTTTTGACATTATAAATAGTATTTCAGGTCTACTACAATATCTAGGATTTCTAGTACAATGTTTAGGGCTTAGTGTTTTTGCTACAATAATAATTGATTGATGAATAGTAACAGTCAATTGTAGCAAATAAAAGTTTGAAACTTAATTGATCAATTAACTAATCTGATCAGTCTAGTAGGGGTCTAGTTGGGTAGTCAACTGTTGTTACTTTAACAAAAAAAAATAATTGAAACTCAATGATTAACTTATTTGATCGGGATCAGTCGAATTGATTAGTTGATTGATGTCACTATTCAAGAGAACATCAAGTTTAGAACTCGACTAGTTACCCATCAATCGATTAATGAGTTTGATCAATCGATTGATAGATTGTATCAACAAATAGAAGCTTTCTGAGTCGGCTACGATGCTCGACTGTTTGAAAATCAATTGATTGATGAATAGTAATAGTTGACTATTCATGGTCAAATTAGAGTTGGTAAAAGTCATTCTACAGGTGCAACGATCAAATTCAATGGAGCAATTGACTGATGGTAATGAACAGTCGATTGATAGATGGATCGACCTGAAGGCTATAAAAGAAGGATTTCGAGGAGATTTTCATAGCTGATTCTTGGAGATTTTAGAGGATAGTGCTGCTGTATTTTCAAACCGTAGGAGGCATTCAAAAGCAATCACATTGCTCAAATCAAAGTTCCTTTTCATATTAATTATTTCATTTACATTATTCATTTGTATCTTTATTTTATTTTTGTATTGCTTGTATAACAATAGATGTTGTAAGAGGTTTCTTGTTGTGTAACCACAAGTGCATGGTTATGTCGTTAAGTAATAAAATATTAATTCACAAGGACTGTTGATTAAACACTAATCGAGTTTGCAAAACAAGTTATCTAGAAGATCGAAGTTGCTTGAAGTCACAGACACAAGAGATTGAGAGAGAGAGAGAGAGAGAGAGAGTTGAGAGAGCAAGAGGAGAAGGTTTAAGAGAGGGCCTAGAGCAGATGAGGTCAAGAGAAAGCAAGTGGTCGAAAGGGAGAAGTTGGAATTGGAGGGAACAATTCTATGACTTCAATTTCATTATGATGCTAGTTGATGTACTATGAATTGTTCATTACTTTGTCTCTATGTTTATATTTTTGTAGGGATTCTAATAATTATCAGTACGGATCCGTGACGGTTACACTAGAGTGTTTACACAATTTTCCTTCAATGTTATTAAGTAGAAGATGTAACATTGAAAGTCTAGTTAAAGGGATACTCTCTGTCATATGAAGGCTCCCCATCCTACAATTTAGATTACACAAGTCACTTCCTAAAATTAAATTGATGAAAACTCATTAAATTTTAATTAGCTAATCTCTTGCAGAGAATTGACCCCCATATTAAGATGATGACTCTAGAAAGTCCGATTAAAGGGATATCCTCTGTCACTAAGGGCCCCCCGGACATACAATCCAAAGCATCCCCTTTACATGGTGACCAATCCTTTACATCCATATGCATTCACCACACACACATTTAATTAAACACAAACAAGGTATAGTACAATATAACAAGTCATAAAACATATCATAGAACAAGGAAATGGACAAATTTATAGTTAATACATCAACATCACATCACAATTACTCTCTATATCCTAGAATCCAGAGAATCTACTTCATAGCAAAGGAAATACATCGAAGAAACTAAGAAAATAGCAATCTACAACTCAATACATGAAATAGAGAGAAGAGAATGCTTATCAATACGCTGTCGACATCTTCGGATGATTTCCTCACTTGGATAGTGGGCGAATTGTCAAGATGACTCCTCTAGGAAGGGGAAAACCCTCTCCCAAGGAAGGGGGCAGAGCCCCTGGTCCAAGATGAATCAAGCAAGGATTTGCTTGACCCTTTTATACCTCCCCCAAACTTTCTAGATTTGCCAGCTTTGTTAGGCTCCGCCAAAACTGATTTTTCACCCCTTAGACCTTATTTTCTCGAGTTGGACTCTGAACCAAACTTGTAGATCTTGAAATTATCTACATTTGTATAGGTCATAGGTTTTATGGCTCAAACCAAGCCGAAAGTTATGGTCATTCAAAGTTTGATTTGCAGACTGAAAAAAATGTGACATGACCATGTCTCCCAGGCACAGTCGAGGCGTGTTGGGTAAGGGAAAACAAACATGGCTGTGCCTTTTGGCATAGGCCCGCCATGATGGCTTCGACCAACCAATGAGGCTGAGGCACTATCGTGTCTTTTAGGCACGACGGTCATGTCTTTTATGCATGACGACCATGTCTTTTAGGCACAGCGACCGTGTCTTTTAGGCACAGCAGTCGTGTCTTTTAGGCACGATCGTGTTTCACTGCAGATCAATTTTAAAATGGCTATAACTTCAAATTTGGGATGACCTACGAGGCGTACAACCACTCAAATCGAAGATTTTTTGAAGATCTACGATTTGGTACCAAAATCAGAATGTAATGATCCAATTTTAAACTCAAAAATACTATTTAAAGGCCCTTTAAGAAGCCCTCAAGAAAAGAGCACGTCAATGGAGTGGAGAGAGGCACGACCTCACCATGTTGATGTCCAGGAATGTGACTTTGCTCCGTTTTAGCTTTGAATTCACATCCTATCAATGAAAATAAAAAAAGAGTAGTTCTCCGAACTAAAAGAGTGAAAGTAACGAAAACACATAGAAAGAGAGTGTGCGAATGTAAAATATGCTCATGAAATATTATAAAGTGTATGCTAAACAATGTTTGGAAACATACATAATTTACACACATCACACCCCCAAACTTAAACTTTTGCTTATCCTCAAGCAAAACTTGTAATATAGATTTATGTATGTAAATGATGTATCATAATCCCTAGTGAATCAATCTAATCATATTGTGTAGCTTCAACAAAAAGATGTTTCTTTTCAAAAAAAAAAAATCAAAAAAGAGTCTCACTAAATTTGTTATCCTGAGAATACTTTTATTTTCTATGCTATTATAATAACTATAACTAACTCGTACAATTCATAAAAATTACTGGATAACTGCTATAACGTGTAACATTTAACATAATACTATTATAGTATTATAACAACTACTTAGTAGTTTCTATATGTTATAGTAGCTACTACTACTAGATAGCTGCTATAGCCTCTGGGGCAATGGTGTAATGGTTATACCCTCCAATGGATAACTAAGAGATCTAAGGTTTGAATCTCAACTGCGGCGCACTGTAAGAAATTTTTCCTCTAGTGAGAAGCGGGCCTAAGAATGCTGGCCATTTAGATAAGCCTCCGTTAGTGCTTCCCGATTTACCCTGGTGGCTGGTAGAAAACTTCTATGGGATTGGACCGATCACCTCAGTCCGATATTATCTGACTTGGTTAATTTTACTAGATAGCTGCTACAATTATTTCCAAGTGATTTTAATCAATTTAAAATAATTTTGATTAAGTTGGTAAATTATATTTTGATATTTGTTTAGAATTTATGAATTGGAGTTTAAGATTTTATTAAAATAGTTGATTTTTTCCTTTTATAACTATCAAATAGTTTTTACATGCAGTAATAACTACCAAATAACTTATATATATTATGGTTAACTCCTAAATTTTAAAATATTGAATCCTAAATTCTAAACTTTAAACATTGAAATAGTTAATTTCTTTATGTTGTAACAACTATTAAGTAATTTCTATATAATATAACAACTACCGAATAATTTCTATACGTTATAGCTAAGTCTTAAATTCTAAAATTTTGAACTTTAAATCTTAAACTCTGAATACTGAAACAATTGATTTTTCATATTATAGCAGCCATCAAATAGTTTTTATACGCTATAGTAACTACCGAGTAGCTTCTACACATTGTGACTAAATTTTAAATTTTAAAATTTAAATTTTAAATCCTAAACTCTAAATATTATTATATCAATACTCTTTACTAACTTGGTCAAAATTATTTAAACTTCATTAAAATCATTTTAAATTAATTAAAATTATTTTAAAATAATTGTAATAGCTATTTAGTAGTTTTTATATATTATAATAACTAATCGTAACTGTAACAATAATTCTGGAAGTAAAGAATAACACAACGACATTGAATAAAGGATATTTTGAGATAAAATATCAATCGAAAGAGTGTCTTTTTAATTTTTTTTTTTAAAAAATGTCATTTTGATAATTTATATAATTTGAGATATTCTTTTGATTTTTACTCTTAAAATTATTATAATATAAAATAGTTGGATTAAAATGGTTATAATTATATTAAAATAAAACTATTTTAGAATAAAAAATAAAATGAGTAAGTATGAGATGTCGTAATAAATAAAAATTAAGGATGCACTCCTTCAAGTTTCTCCTTATTTATTTTTGGATGGGCGTTCATTTTCTGGGGTATGGGGCGAATCTTCGTCCATACGCTGCCCCAGAAACATACACACTCACGTACTCGACTCGTACCCGAATCGCGTGAATTTTCCTAAACCCGATACTGCAAAGCGGGTCCAGCAGCAATAATACCAGGAGGCAAGGGGCTCGGTTCACTTCCTCGCATGAATGACACTCACCTCTACCCCAATAAGCATTGCTTACCCGATTCCGATCTTTCCGGGACCACTAGAATCTCCACGGCTAAACAGGGTAGAGGAGGGTAGAGGAAGTGGACGAGAACGGGTTCGTCATGGGTCGGTGAAACCCGACCCGAAACCTTCCTGCTGCATTCGCGTAGCCTCTTTTGGGCTTCCTTTCCGCCGTCGCGCGGGTGGTACGGACCCCAACCCGCAGCCCATCGCCACGTCAGCTATCGCCATTTCCCAACGCGCTCACATCTCTCTCTCTCTCTCTCTCTCTCCCCACCCGCTCTCGATCCGTCCGCTTCCCCTTTCGTCATCTTGTCTGCATCTTCGGTTTTACGCCCTCTCTTTGCTTCTTTTGAAACGGCGGTCAACGGGGGTGAGAAGCGGGCGAAGGGAGGACGATCGGGGGAGGATGGGGAGGAACGGGAGCGTGAGGCGGAGCTACTCGGTGTCGCCGAACGACTACAAACTGCTGGAGGAGGTCGGATACGGGGCCAGCGCAACTGTCTACCGGGCGAATCACCTTCCCACCAACGAGTTCGTCGCGGTCAAGCGCCTGGATCTCGATCGCTGCAACAGTAACCTCGTGAGTTAGCCCCTCTCTTTGTTTACCAGGATCAACCTTTGTTTCTCACTGAGGTCCAGTGCTAGGAATTGGTTCTCAATAGCAAATTGGATCGAGGCAATCGGGAAGGTGGCTTTAGGCAATCTGAGATCCTTTTGGAACTTTATGCTTTGTTGCTAGTCAAAGTTCATTCTTGATTTTTTTAGATGGTATTGTAGCCGAACTATGAACACGTTTCTTGCACTTCTTGGACAGTTCGGAAGGAATTTTACTGCCAGGGTTTCGAAAAAGGGTTAATATAGTGTTGTCAGTTGGAAATTTAAGGATATTTTGTGAAGTAGTAACGAGTTTCCATATGCAGAATTCATTTTGGTCGATGCTTGCTTTATCAGTTTGACTACTGACCATATACTTTAGGAAACATTTTTAGACCCTGTTTGTCTGAGTACACATAAATTTATTCAACATTTTCTTCATGTTTGTTTTCTGTTTGGAATTCAATTTTGAGTGATGGATCTCAACCATTTATTATTTCACAACTATTGTGTGTCCTTGATACAATATTCCCAACTTCTGGAATTGTTGTTTCCAGTGACTTGGGTGGTGTTTAAGATGCATATTTATGATTTAAATTGCAAAATTATGTTTTCCACTTCTTCTTGCTTACCATCATATCTTATTCTCCTAGTGATAGAATGAATAGCTGTCACACTCCTCATGAGCGAGCTACGCTTGTCACACTCCACATGAGCGAGCTATGCTTGTCACGAAGCTAGCTTTGCGCGCCACACATATATTGCAATACCACAACAACCAAGCCTTATCCCACTATGTGGGGTTGGCTTCACTTCCTTCACACGTATATTGCAATAATGTGTAAAATATAAATAAAAGCTAACTAAACTAACCAAATTCATACTTCTCAAGAAATTCCACTAGTGCTAAGTTTTCATCACAACCATATAACCTGAAGGTTAAAAACTCTAGAAGTGATCATAAAATGCAAAGTGGGTATACAAAAGAAGTGTATGATATAAAATATCTCATAAAATAATCCAACAAATAACAAATAATTAAGGTTATTATTCTCTACCAATTTAACCTCATCAATCTTTACCACAAATTTTTCTCTTAGTCGTCTTTATCTTTTCTCATGTTTTGTCTTTTACACTCTTTCAAATATTTCCTTTTCTCATGGAATCAAACACATCCACTCACACACATATATACACACACACATTATATAAGGGCAAATAATTCGCAATCTGCTCAATAAAGGATGCATCGTATATAGAGATGAACAACCCGCAATCCATAAAAGTGCATCATATAAATATATAGAGTTAACAATCTGCAATTGGCCCATCAAAAGATGTGTTGTATATGTAAAGGTGAATGACCTGCAATATATTTCCACAATGGTATGATATTGTCCACTTTGAACCTAAACTCTCATGGATTTACTTTTAGGCTCTAGCCAAAAGGCCTCTTAACAATGGAGATATCTTCCTTTATAAGTCCATCTTTTTTATGTATTATTAATGTGGGAATTTCATTGTATCCCAACAATCCTCCCCTCAAATGAAGGACCACCGTTACTCTCATGGTCTAGGCCTCCACGCAAGCATCAGATCACTCTTAACCTGTTCTGGGCCTCTCCGCAAGTATCCGGTCACTCTTGACCTGCTCCGGCCCTTCCTTCAATTTTGTTCAAGGCCACCCTACATTGCTCAACATGGACCATGACTCTGATATCAATTGTTCGGACCAAAAAAATTCAGATATCTCCACAATGGTATGATATTGTCCACTCTGAGTCTAAATTCTCATGGATTTATTTTTGGGTTCTACCCAAAAGACCTCTTAACAATGGAGATATCTTCTTCTTATAAGTCTATGAATACGAGAACCCATCATATATAAATGTAAGATAAGTGTGAGTGACCCACAATTTACTCTATATAAGTATGCATTATATATAAAAGTAAATAACCCACAATCCACTCATAATAAAATGCATCATGTGTATGCACATATACACGCATGTGTAGGGTGAACGATCAACAATCCATTTGAAATACACCTCACATAAGAATAAGATGAATGTTCTGCAATCCATCCTGTGAGTAATACATTGCTTCTAATATTATTGAAGTGTACAAGCACACAAAAAGACTCAAGAGCCTTTTTTTTAAGCGCGGAGCATATGCTCTATAATGTAAATAATTCATTTGTTTTATTAATTCAAATAAGTCGTCAAAAAATCCGTAGAGCAGAGCCAAATCTATAATACTATAAGTAGTCACACAACTCTCTCAGAGGGTGGAGCTAAAGCTCTATACCACGAGTAGTCACTCACGTAACTCTTTCGGAGGCGGAGCTACTCTATGGTGTAAGTTGTGATTTATTATAAATAACTTTGCAACTTCTTGAGAGTGTAGTGTCGAAGCTCTCTTATATAATTTATTTATTATTTGATTTGTTTTGCACAATTTGTGTAATTTAGCTCATTGTAATTCTCATGGTATTTTGAGTTATTTTAAGGGGATTACTCTAGGTTTCCCTACTTTCCTTTTAGTTTATAGTTATTTGTTGATGACCTAATCAATAAATATCAATAGAGAATAAATAGGATAGCTAAACAATCAAAATATAAAAAGGTCAAGATGTTAATGAGAGTAGGGACAAGATTATAAATAATCCTATTTCTAACATCTGCATAACTATACCATCTACTTTCATAAGTTAAATCATGGACAAGATAAATGTTCTGAAACAAGTAAGAAAACCCCACCTCGAATCACTGCATGTAATTTACTTTAAACACCTTGAGTTTCCATAGCCGCTAGATACACAAGATGTGAGTGAGAATAAATAACAATTAAAATTCTATACTAAGAATGAATTATCACAACAAATCAACTTACTTTCCAACTCATATCAAGAGCGATACTATTCGAAACCACATCCTTGGGAATCATAAGTCCCAACCTTGTAAATTCAAGCATTTGGGGCTAAAAGAGGGTCTTAGGAAATGACTATAATTGCTACCCAAAATGAAGATCCATTAGGAAACTCCTCAAACACAATTTAATTAGATCAATCACTAGTGTGGAAACCTCAAGGATCCAATACACAACAAAATACATGACATTGGTCAAAGAAATGGAGGAAGAAGGGTGGTGTTCCTCCAATGTGAATATTATGAGGAATGTCATGCCTTTAACAACTCATATGGGAATTCAGATAATTATTATCTCCATACCATAAATTTTAAATGTGTCAAGTAACACCTGAATTATGTCACAATTAATAGTATATTTATACCCAACAACTAGTCTATAAGTTGTAAGTGCACGGTTTCTAGGTTAAATCTTGCTTAAATAGACTGGTTGCTATCCTAAGATGCTGTTACATTATTTGATAGTGATAAAAAACATTGTGTACTATGAGTCACACCTCTCTGTATGAGAGAAGATTCTAAAATGTCTTTAGATTATTTTTTTATTTATTTCAAAAATAAATCCCCTTGCACTATGCTACTTGGGTTCGGATATGAGTATCCTTTGCAAGTATGGATCTAGATGTAAAGTGAGGACATGAAGACCAACTAGAAAAATGTCCAAATTTTGGACACGGATATGGTTATATTATAAATCTTAGAATTAATTATGATGTATTTTAATAATATCATAATAAAGCTTAATGATTATGAAAAATGATAAAATAAGTCAACTACAAGTTAAATAGCTGGTACTAATATAATGTGCATAACAATCAACACCAACACATGCTATTATTACCTAATGCTTTAAAAAGAGGGTATACATTCAATGCACATCAAATCTATTCCCATTTATCATCAATAGAGGATTAAATGAGAGAATGCTTCTTTCTCTTACAAAGGTACGCCGTTCACTCTATTAAACAAAAAACTTTGCATCTTTTTCATCTTCTGTTTGCATCACATTACCTTCCTCTTCATCTTCATACATGATAGATCTTCTTCTTGCTCCAACCTATCACCTTCACCACAGCTTCTTCCAATTTCTTTGGTGATAGACTAGCCACATTTGGGAAGTTCAGTGCAAGTAGATACACAAAACATTCCAGAAGAAAGAAAGTTGAAAATCAACTCTTTTTCTTCTTGATTTCAGTTTTTTTTTCTCAGATGCTGTAAACATCTGCATATGTGCATCATTTTAGTTGACCCTTAATTTTTTTAGTATTTCTGATGAGGTAGAACTGCAAATTTTATGCTGTAAAATTATACATATTTTTTGTGTACGTCCACAGAAGAGTCAAACCCTCTCTAGTGTGGGACCTACATCTCATACTTGTACCCTTGTTGTGTTGCCATGGGTATGAGAGGATGAATGGAAGAGTCCGAGCATCATAGCTCAAACATACTCTTTTATCTCCTCTAATATATTAATTCTTGTTTTGATTGTCTTGCATTTGGTCAATCTCTTTCCCTAAGGATAAATATAATATATGCTACTGAATGTTACCTTCACAGAATTGTAAGTTTTTTTCTAGCAAAATTACCAGCAACATCCTTTATTTTTTCCTATGTTTGAAGTGATATTCTAAAATTGGCACAACATACTATCATTCACGTTATCCATCCATCATCATGATTTCTAGACAATCCTCACCATCTATGTGATGTTAGAGAAAGAGATGAAAAGGGCAATGCTCTTCTGGTATAGAAGATAGTTGTCTTGTCTATAACAAGCTACTCAATATAACACATCTATGATATTGATCATATGTTACCATCAGCGTAGTTATGATTTTTGAAGGTACAAATGCTAAAATATCTATTTTTTTCTCTGTGAAATGCTTTTACTGTGTCATTACTGAATTTGAGGGAGGCTTATTGTATTATATTAGGAATTGATCATGTAAATTCTGTTATGTTTCCTTGTTATATTGTAGTGATCAAGTTAGTTTATATAGGATGACATACGAAGGGAAGCCCAAATAATGAGCTTAATCGATCATCCAAATGTTATAAGAGCATATTGTTCGTTCGTTGTTGAGCGATACCTTTGGGTTGTTATGCCATTTATGGCTGGAGGCTCGTGCTTGCACCTGATGAAGATTGCATATACAGATGGATTTGAAGAGCCTATCATATGCTCAATTCTTAAGGAAACACTAAGGGCTTTAGAGTACCTTCATCAACATGGGCATATACACCGTGATGTCAAGGTTACTTTTGTGGTGTAATTCTTTTTAGAAATTGTACATGAAACTTTTTTCTTGCTTAAAAAATTAATTTGGCTACAGGCTGGAAATATCCTTCTTGATAGTTCTGGCGTGATGAAGCTTGGAGACTTTGGTGTTTCAGCCTGTTTGTTTGATAAAGGTGACAGACAACGTTCAAGAAATACTTTTGTAGGAACACCATGCTGGTGAGATATTAAATTTCATTTTATCATATACATGTAATATTGGTAATTATTTCTGGGTAATGCTTAGATAATAGCAAAAGTTTTGATGGGAATTTTTGTATAGGATGGCTCCAGAAGTGTTACAGCCTGGAAGTGGGTATGATTTCAAGTAAGTACTATATCCAATAATCAAGCATTTAGACATTGCATATAACTATTCATGCCTATTTGTATATCGTTAGGGACCTACTTAAAATTAGGTAAATACAGAGATGTATATGCAAAGTTAAAATTGTATGACATATATGGAAGAGTTAAAAATTGGTGTTCTCTGGTCTTCTAAGAACCTGTGTGCTAAAATTAATTATAAAGATTTTACTAGATTTTTTCAATTGAATAACTATGGCCAATAACAATTCAATTAGAAGAAGCACCATTTTTTGTGGCTACCAGACTTAATATAATAATAGTGATCACTTATTTTATGAGATAAAATAGTAATATTCAATACTCAGCCCGAAAAGTTACAACCACACTTAGGTGGATTTTATAATCTTTTACATAGAATTCCAAGTCCAGATGAATACCATGTTATTCCATGAATGAAGATAACTAAACACAAGGGTTTATGATTTCTTTTGAAAGATGGAAAGAGAACTCCTGTACCAAACTAAACCTTATTGATATAGGCAAGTATAAAACTGGATTTGTATTGTAACTTTTTTTTTTAGTTTCTTCTCTGATGACCTATAACTTTTTCTGTCTGCAGAGCTGACATTTGGTCCTTCGGAATAACTGCACTAGAATTGGCTCATGGTCATGCTCCATTTTCAAAATACCCTCCAATGAAGGTCTAATTAGTCCCTGATGAAAGCTTTCTATATGCTTATTCCTATTTGTTTCTGTTGCTTATTATTACATGCTCACTGAATAAGAGGAAGCATATGTATTTTTTGGCTTTTGCTTGATCACTATATGTGACATAATGAACTGTTCATTTGGGAAAGGCGTATTTTTTGTCCCTGGTTAACTATGCTAACCACGTAGTTGTGACTAACATGTGAGTTGGCACCATGATCATTTCCAATTTAGTACTCAATCCATCCGTGGTGAACTAATATTGACAAATTGTTTTGGTTGTGATTTGCTAGCCTATAATTTCCACTTCCATCCATGGTGAACTATGCTGAAACATCATTTTGGTTGTGGCTTGCTAGTCTACTATTTTCATTGGTTACTTAGAAGATAATCAAGAATATAACATTCAAGTAGGGATGACAATGGGGCGGGCCAAGGGCGGGGGCGGGTTTGTCATCCCCATCCCCGCCTCCGAATTATATCCCCGCTCCCATCCCTGGTTCTGTCTAATCGAGGAATCCCCATCCTCGACCCCGCGGGGATTAAATCCCCATCCCCGTCCCCGCTTCAAATGCCCATTGAGTTGGCCAAAAAGGTTTTCAATTTTCAACACCTTTCATAAAAGTATTAATACAAGAATCCAATGACATATAAATACTAATATTAATTAAACAATACATATATAAT
>JBBUKS010000008.1:5911017-5928321 GCA_038050645.1 Hedychium gardnerianum | reverse complement strand
ACCTTGAATTGGGGGCTAATCCTCTACAAGGGATTAGCTAACTAGAGCTTAATGGGTTTACACTAATTTAATGTTAGCAAGTGACTTGTGTAATATAGCAATTGTATGACCAGGGGGCCCTCGGGTATCCCTTTAACCGAACTTTCTATGTTACCTCTTCTACTTTATAATATTGAATGAGAATGGTATAAACACTCCGGTATAGCCTTTAATCCTTGTTAGGAAGTAACTGAGATAACTCTAGCGATTGTATAATCGAAAGGCCTTTAGTGACAGAGGGTATCCCTTTAACCTAACTTTCTAGAGTTACTCCTTTACTTAATAATGTTAGAATTATTGTCGTTCATCGATAATTTGGTTAGAATTCCTACAAGATCATAAACATAGAGGATAAGAAGGTGAACATGTACTAGAGACATTAACTAGCATAATAATGATATCGAAATCTTAGAATCCGTCTCCCTAAGCTCACCCCCTCTCAAGACTCTCTCTCTTCTCTCAGGTCTCTCTTTCTCTAAATCTCTAGTTCTCAAGCACTCAACTAACCTTCGATTGTCTAGATAATTTACTTTGCGAAATCACTAGTGCTTAATCAACAGTCTCTGTAGGATCGATATTTTTATTAATAAAGATGTAATCGTGCACTTGCAGTAGCGTAAGATTCAGTCGACTGAACATGAGGTTTAGTCGACCAATCCAGATAATGTGGTAGGATAAGATCAAGGTCAAACAGAAATAGAAAAAGGGGATTCATCGACTGATCATCTGGATTTGTAGATCGATAAAATATGGTAATGATAGGCAATCAGATCGAATCACGCAGGAAAGAAAATCTAGAGGTTTCATCGACGGATAAAGTTTATCAGTCGACCGAACAACATGATTTATGGGATCAAGTAGATCAGATTGGAGTAAACAAGGAAGGACGCGAAGATCAGTCAACTGATAGGAGGTTCAATCAACCAAAAGGATCCGTGGACTAAACGATGTTTCAGTCAACCGAATGATGCCTATAAAAGAAGCCTCGAGGTCCGAGCCTCATTATCAATTCTCTCATCTATCCATCTCATTACTACTACTTCTTTTTGTGCAAGTGCTATTACTGTGACACCGAGAGGCTTAAAAACAACTACGCTAAATCTTCTACTCTTTTTTGTCGATATATTTTATTACTTGCACCATTTGCAAAGATAGTAGTATTGTTATTATTCTCCTCTTTCATTGTACGAGTTTACTTCTTTTTTGAAAGATTTTGGAGAGAAGAGATATAGTGGATTGCCCATCGAAGCGATCAAGGATCATGAACCTTGGAGTAGTAGTCTCTAGACTACGAACCAAGTAAAAAGGAACTTGTGTTTTTGTGTTTTTATTTATTTATTCTGCTGCTAATTTGATTTATACATTTACAAAATGAAAATATTTTAAAACGAATGAGATTTACCCTCCCCCCTCTCTCGACTCTTTTGATTCTACACTATCTTCTTGCCATGTTAGCCATCCAGTTCTTATCCTGTGTCATGTCGGTAATTCGAGACTCAGCTAATCCACGTTGGATGCCATGTCAACACACTGAAGGACCTGGATGACATGGTAGCTTTTAGTCTATTGATTTAGCCTATCGCTCTACCGATCCTATTTGGTCTATCAATCCGGCTGATCGGTCTACCGATCCTGCAAAACATGGGTTAACACAGAAAATAGTAATATTTATAGTACAAATGAGTTTGACAGTCCTCTAACTGTCTAATCTCAACTTAAGAATTTGAGTGAATTCTTTAATCAGATCAATGCCTAAGGATGTCGCCTTAAAGAGGACTTGTCCTTAGCCGTTCTTCTTTTTGGAAGAACCACTCCACTCTATGAGCTTTCCTCAACTTACCTTTGGCCAAACCTTTGTCCTCCAGACCTGTTTGGGCTTCCTCTTCTTAACATCTGATCACTTGACCACAAGGACTTTCTGACATGACCTCCGGTCCTCCCTAACCCATCAAGGCCTTCCTATTAGATGTTTGTTGTCTAAACTGCAAGTGCACGGCTAAATCGTCAAGTAATAAAAAATATCGAAGGGACTATTGATTAAACACTAATGAGTCTACAAAATAAGTTATCTAAACAATCGAAAGTTGGTTGAAATCTTGTGAACTAGAGCTTTAAAGAGTAAGAGAGATTGAGAGGTCCAAGATAAGAGAGGTTGGTTGTTAAGTGAGGAGATGGTTTGGGGAAGGCGATCCTAGGACTTAGGTTTTATTATGATGCTAGTTGATGATTCTATGGACTGTTGATTATGCACTAATGAGTCGACAAAATAAGTTATCTAAGCAATCGAAAGTTGGTTGAAAGCTTGTGAACTAGATCTTGAGAGAGTGAGAGAGATTGAGAGGTCCAAGATAAGAGAGTTTGGTTGTTAAGTGAGGAGATGGTTTGGGGAAGGCGATCCTAGGACTTATGTTTTATTATAATGCTAGTTGATGATTCTTTGGATTGTTCATTTCCCTATAACTCCATGTTTACATTCTTGTAGAAATTCTAACCAAATTATCGATATGACCCCACGAAGATCACACTAGAGTCCTTACACCATTTTCATTCATTGTTATTAAGTGGAAGAGGTATTATAGAAAGTCCAATTAGATTGAGAGATTGAGAGGTCCAAGATAAGAGAGGTTGGTTGTTAAGTGAGGAGATGGTTTGGGGAAGGCGGTCCTAGGACTTAGGTTTTATTATGATGCTAGTTGATAATTCTTTGGATTGTTCATTTCCCTAACTCCATGTTTACATTCTTATAGAAATTCTAACCAAATTACCGATATGACCCCACGAAGATCACACCGGAGTCCTTACACTATTTCCATTCATTGTTATTAAGTGGAAGAGGTATTATAGAAAGTCCAATTAAGTTAACCCTCTGTCACTAAGGGCTCCCTCCCTGACCATACAATCTAGATTATATAAGTCACTTCCTAACATTGAATTGGTGAAAACCCATTAAACACTAATTAGCTAATCCCTTATGGAGAATTAGTCCTCATTTCAAGGTGAAGATTTTAGAAAGTACGGTTAAGGTAACCCTTTGTCACTAAGGGCTCTCCAGACATACAATCTAAAGTATCTCCTCTACTTGGTGATGAACCCTTCACATCTACATGCATTCACCATACACACATTTAATCAAACACATAGTAGGCACAACGCACATAGAACAAGTCATAAATAGATTATAGAACAATGAAATGGACAAATCCATAGTTCATACATCAATTTCACATCAAAATTACTTCCTGCATCCTAGAATTCGGAGGACTACTCTATAGAAATTAAGAAACAACAAAAAGACATGAAGAATAATATTCTACAACTCAATACATAGAGAAGAGAGAAGAGAATGCTTATCAATGCGATGTCGATGTCTTTGGAAGAGTCTCCTTGCTCCGTAGGTGGATGAATCATCTTGATGGGTGAAGATGGATGCTTTAGGATTTCCCTTAGAAGGGGAAAACTCTCTCCCAAGGAAGGGGGAGGAGCCCCTAGTCCCAGATGAGTCAAGAAAGGGTTTTCTTAACCCTTTTATACCTCCCGCAAACTGTCCAGATCTGCTAGATTTGTTAGGCTTTGCCAAAATATATTTTTCACCCCTCAAACCACTTTATCTCGGGTTGAGCTCTGAACCAAACATGTAGATCTTGAAATTATCTTCAATTTGATAGGTCGTTGGCCCTGTAACTTCAATCGAACCAAAATTTATAGTGGTTCAAATTTGGTCTACAGTTTGGGCGAAGGACATGACACGACCGTGTTTTCTGTTGTTACACTCTGAAGTAAAGTTGTAGATCTTCAACTTATCTACATTTTTGTAGTTGAATCAGCTCATTTCTTCAACCATACGAAATGTTATGACCTTTTTACTTTTGATCTACAGTGTTGTCTGGAATTCAACATGGTCGTGCCTAAAAGGAGAAAATTTGACATGGACGTGCTTTTTGGCATAGCCTGTTCGTTTGGGAGGCTTTTGTCTCTCTTATGTTTTAGAACCGTTTTGTCCCTAATTTCATTCAAGGAACATGTCCGTGTCGCGGGACACGGCCGAAACATGATTGTTGATCAAAATTCTATTTTGAAAGTCTTTTGAAAGCCTATTTCTTTATGTATGCTTTGTGTGTTCGGCTCGATGATGCTCCAACTTCAAGTTCCAAGGCTTTTTACTCCATTTTAGCTTGAATTCATGTCCTATAAATGAAAACAAGCAAAGAGTAGTTCTTCGAAACAAAAGAGTGAAAGTAACGAAATCACATAGAAATAGGATGTGCGAATGCAAATCATGCTAATGAAATGCAACAAGATATATACTAAACGATGCTTAAAAACATGCATAATCTACACACATCAGTAGACACAAAACATGACAATTATAGAACAAAGAAAAATACCTAGATTTTTCATCTAAGTTTCATCAACTAATTAGTATGCCAAATATCCAATTTGACATAAACGACCCTATTTCCCTATTTCCCATGAAAGTGCTAAGAACCCAAGTTGACACACTCTTGACTTCTATCATATTTGTGTCAATTTGATTAATCTCAATACCTTAAATTTTATTTGGCACACATTACTCTTCAAGAGTAAAAATCAACTTCTCATTTTCAAGATATCATAATACCTTGAAAATACTCTAAAATGCCAATTTCTCCATGGTTGGGTTAACAATGTTATACACATTCTTTATGTGTATGATTGAATCTTAAACTCACTTGCTGAATGTCCGTAATACAATTCATAGCATGAGAGAACTTGTGATTGGATCACAACTAGTAAATATCTTTACATGTGTAATTATGAATGTATTAAAACATTCCCTAGTCAATGAATTGATGAGTTCGGACATCATCGATTCTGTGAGACTAACACATGCTATACTCCTTGGTTTAACTAAGCAGTCGCTCCTCACTGGCTAGACATTGGGATGTCGAGAGTTAAACGTGCATACCAGTTAAAGGTAACTAGTTCATTGAAGTCACCTGCCATGAGACTTTATATGATTCTTTACATATATGGATATATCAATAAAGATCTCATTGCAGCTTAAGTGCAAGTTTCCTTCGACTTGAGGTATTCAAGTCATCTTGGTCATGAAGACTTATACTTTAACATCTTAAACGAGCATCTCCAAGGACGTGTGGACATGAGATGATTGAGTATAAGTCGAAGTGTCTGAAGGTGTTTGAATAGCCCATGGAGGATTCACCACTCCTTGTATAAGGAGACATATATCCTATGACCACTTGTCAGGATTATTACTCGAAGTCTTTGGCCAAAGCAATATATGTCAAGAGTATGATACTCTTGGACACATGTTTGAATAATTTGAATCCATAGGATGAGGAAGTATAACTTGGGCTAGGTGTGACGTAGTCAGCCTAGTGGAGACTGGCACATAGACCATGTCCTGAACCAAGTGGGTATAAGACGAGTGAAAGAAATGAGACACGACTCACTGTAGCTACTGAAGGGTTCAGAACTGTTTTGGAATCAATTATGATTTTCTAGTTAATTAGGGATCATGATGTACTACTAGGTGTTACTCATGATTGATCCATAATTAAATAATTAATTATGGACGATCAATATAAATCAGGAACCTACAAGGTCACACGCACTACAGGTTTATCCGAGCGACTTAAAATGAGTTTGAGAATTGAATTCTCAGATCGAGAGATACTAAGTCTAGTTGGACCAGACGAAGGGCAAATCTGGAAAGGGTTTGACACAATGAAAGCGCGGATGAGCCACATCTCTTGTAGACGAGTTAAACCCTCTTTGGTTAATTAAGAGCCAAATTGTTTTGGTTTTAATTAAAAGAGGTTTGATTATTGAACCAAGGTGGTTTGGTTTTGAATCAATTTGGTTTGGTCTTGAACCAAACTTAAGTCAAACAGATCAAATTGGCTTAATGGATACGGGTTTGAACTTGTTTTTCAAATCCGGTAGGGTCTCTATATATAGATATAGAAAGGAGAGAAAAACTTAATGGGAAAAGAAACCAAAAACCTAATTTGATTAGGTTTAAGTTATTTTTTTCCTTTCTTTATTCTCTCTCTCCCTTCTATTTTCTTCCGTCGAACAAAAAAAGGGGAACAAACCCATTTTTTTGGTGTTGATTACCGCCACCGCCGACCATGGGAGAGGAGAACTTCCCTTTTGCTGTTGTCGTCCAAGCCTAGCCGTCGCCACCTACTTCTGCTCCGACAACTTGCTGCCGACCACTACCGTCGGCAATAGCTTTAACTACCTCCGGACAGCAGCAGCAAGTAAGCTGTTGTGGTGCTGTCGCTGGAAAAGGTTGATGCCAGACATCACCTCTATCCGGCCAGCCACTGCCGGACTAAATCAGCACTCTCCTGTCATGGTGTTGCTGGAGCAGTGGGACTGTCGGAGTAGTAAGATTGTTGGAGAAGCAGGAACCTCCTATTTTTGGTGCTGTCACCGCCCAACACCTGTTGCTGCTAGCTGAAACTTGCTACTTGACCTGATGTGGTGTTGCCAGAGTTACTGCCGCCCAACACCTTTCTGCTATGGGGTTGCTGGAGTTGCTACCGCCCAGCAGGGCTGTTCCGACCATCCTTTTCGCCACCCACAACTGTCGTGCCACCAAAGTAAGGAGTGTCTCGACAAGCAATAGATGTTGCTGGAATTTTTCCAGCCTCCGGACAGTACCGAACCTGTTTCCCCTTGTCGGCAGCAAGATCTCCGACTGCCGGACAACAGCCATGGGTTGCTGTCTTCTTTGAGTTTGTGTCGTCGGGTTGCCTTGAGCCGCTGGGCATTAATTCGAACCTTGATCCCTCTCTCGGATCGCTCTGTCTCCCTCCTTTGGCTAGTACTGAAGTGGAGAAACGACTCGTGACTTAGCGAAGTCGCTTCGAAGATAACTTGGTTGCTCATTGATTCCAAGAAGAGGCTGGCCTTGCGAGGCTAACAAACGCTCTCTACAAGGTTCGATAATGAACTCACAGGTATGACTAGATTAAATAGTTTAATTTAGTTTTCATAAAATTTTATATTGCGGTTATGTCTGACACTATTGTATATTACATGCATGTGATGTGTGTGTTGTAATAATTTAAAATTATTAATTTTGTCTTCCGCTGCGCGTTTGTGAAATGTGTCCAACACATGCATCGCGTTGGGCTCCCCAACAGATCCACCTCCTGGACTACCACCTGACACTATTCTAAACTTGAGGATGAGTTCTTTTCAACCCGGGATAACTGATGCAGGAGGATCAGAACAATTTTGTCTTTTCTGTTAGGATTCTTTTCAACTTTTTGCATTAGGGTTTTGGGTCTATTTAAATACTTGTTGGATTGATATTAGGGAATTCTCTTTTGTTTTGGTAAATAAAACTCTTTTCATTTAAATCTAGAGGTGATTTCTCTTCGTTTACGAAATCTCTACGTCTTTCTCTGTAATTTCTATTATATTTGAGAGGTGTCATAAGACAATCGCCTTAGATATTGTATGATTTATTGGATAAATAAAATTTACTATTTGGGTGTACATTCTCTATGTATATGATTTGATCTTAAACTCAATTATTGAAGCCCACAATATGGTGCATAGCATGAGAGAAATTGTGATTAGAGCATAATTAGTGGATATCTCTTCATGTGTAATTATATACATGTTAATATTTTCCCTAGTCGATGAATTGATGAGACTGGATATCATCAATTTTGTGAGACTAGCATGTGTTATACTCCTTGATTTATCCAAGTAGCCGATCCTTGCTGGCTGGAAACATTGGGATGTTGAGAGTTAACATATGGATGTTGGTTAAAGGTAACTAGTTCATTGGATGTGACCTGCTATGATACTTTATGTGGTTCTATACATGTCTATGAAAGTCTCATTGCATCGCGAGTGTAAGTTTCCTTAGACTTGAGGTATTCAAGTCACCTTGATCATGGAGACTTATATTTTGACATCTTTGTCATACATTCCCTCGGGGATGTAGTTACGGGATGATTGGGTATAAGTCAAAGTGCCCGAAGGTATTTGAATAACCCATAGATGATTCATCACTCCTTTTATAAGGAGACGTATACCCTATGACCATTTGTTAGGATTATTACTCGTAAGTCTTTGACCAAAGCAAAAACATATTAAGAGGATGGTTTTCTTGGATATATGTTTTAAGTAATTTGAATCCATAAGACAAGGAACTACTGCTTGGGATAGGTGTGACGTAGTCAACCTAGTGAGGATTGACACATTGACCATGTCCTGAACCAAGCGGGTATAAGATGAGTGAAAGGAACAAACACACGAATAACTACAACTGCTGAAAGGTTCAAAATTTATTCTGGAATCAACTGTGATTTTTTGGTCAATTGGGAATCATGATATACTACTAGATGTCACTCATGATCTATTCAAAATTAATAATTAATTATAAATGACCAATATAACCGAGAACCTATTGGGTCATACGCACTACGAGTATATCCAAAAGACGTAAAACAAGTTTGAGAATTGGATTCTCAAATCGAGAGAGATTAATTCTGTTTGGACCATATGAAGGACAAATATGGAAAGTATTTATTGGAATGGAAGTACGAATGAGCCACGTCTCGTGTAGACGAGTTTCACCCTCTCTGGTTTAGTTGTGAACCAAAATTGGTTTGGTTTTAAACAAAGTTGGTTTGGTTTTAAATAAAGTTGGTTTGTTTTAAACAAAAGTGGTTTGGTTTTGAACCAAGATAGTTTGGTTTTGAACCAAACTTAGTGCTAATGGATCGGGTTAGCTTAAAGGGTATGGGTTTAAACTTGCTCTTTAAACCCGGTTGGAGATCTATATAAAGATATAGATGGGAGAGAAAAATTAGATTTTTGTATCTTTTGGTGATTAGGTATTCTAATCTCCTCTCCTCTTTCTCCCTCTCTTGCCACCGACCACAAAGAAGGGTTCTCCCCTTCTTTGTGCTGCCGCTCAGCCACCGCCGCCCTCACCTCCCTACCATCGGCTACTCCAGAGACCACCTCACCGCCGCTGGCCCTCCCAGCTGCCAGCAACAATTAGCCAAGCCACCATACAACAAAGAGGTTGCTGTCCGTGTAGTTTTGTCGCTGCCGCCAAGCATAGGAGGAAGCTCCTCCTTGAGCTGCCACCCAGCCCAACCTCCGATTGTGTTGCCGCCGACGTCCACCTTCCGGTCTCCGAAGCTCTCTGCCGTCGGTAGCAGTCTCTAGCGATGCTAGACCGCAGTCAAGTGGTTGTCGTCCACCTCACTTGGTGTCGCCGAGCACCAAGTTGAGTCGTGTGTCTTCTCTCGGATCACGTCGTCTCCTCCCTTCGGCTAGTACCGAAGCGGAGACGAAACTTGTGAGTTAGGGAAGTCGTCTCGAAGGTATCTCGGCGTGGATACAGATAGAGTCTAGCCTTGTGAGGTTAGTTAAATGCTCTTTACAAGGTTCGATTACGAACTTGCAGGTATAACCTTCTAAATGAAGTTATTATTCTATGATTATGTCAGACACATGCGTGTCTTGTGGATGTGTGTGATGCGTGTTGTAATAATTTAGAAAATTATTATGCTTCCGCTGCATGTTTTACGAAAACAAAATTTTAATACGCGCATGTAAACACCACTAGTGATATCAGAGTCACTTGTGTTTCAACATAGATCGTAGATCTTTGTTTTTTGTGTCGTAGGTTGTCGTAAAATTTTGATTTGGAAATTTAGGAAATTTCAGATACGAAAATTGTTTCCTAATCCGATGTGAAATTTCCAATTTTGGAGATTGTTTCATAATTTGTTAGAAAAATCTAATTTTAGAAATAATTTCCTAATTTGTTAGGAAATTTATTTCCTAATTTGTAAGGAAATTCAATTTTAAAATTTATTTCCTAATTTGTTAGGAAATCCAATCTTGGAATTAGTTTCCTAATTTTTAGGATAATCCAATTTTGGAAATAGTTTCCTAATTTGTTAGGAAATTTCTAATTTTAAAAATTTATTTCCTAATTTGTTAGGAAATCCAATGTTGGAATTAGTTTTCTAATTTGTTAGAAAAATCTAATTTTAGAAATAGTTTCCTAATTTGTTAGGAAATTTCTATTTTTGAAAATTTATTTCCTAATTTGTTAGGAAATCCAATCTTGGAATTAATTTCCTAATTTGTTAGGATATTCAATTTTGAAAATTATTTCCTAATTTAATTAGGAATTTTCAATTTTAAAAATTATTTCCTAATAAAATAATGAATTAGATTTGGAAATTATTTCCTAATCTAATTAAGAGATTATGGTTTATGGAAACCAAATCCTTTATAATATTTGATTTACTAATTAATTTATGACAACTATGAAAAAATTAATGCCATGATTGATACCATGATTTATGCCATGATATATGTCATGTTAGATGCCATGATATATGCCATGATTATGCCATGTATTTCATGTAGATAGTATACCATCTTTGATGAAATTGTTGAGACCAAATAAATAAATAAAACTCTTATTTAAATATTAAAGCTTACACCTTTTAATATGGTAAGAACTAGAGTTTGATTTCATGTTTCGGTTGTTGGACTCACTCCAAGCCTAACTTGAAATTAGATATGTTCAGACCATTGAGATATGATCTCATGATTAATGGGTTGGATTTAACTTAAAGCATTAATTTATTAAACTCACTCCATGGTTAATGTAGAAAGAGGTGACGTTGGGTGATATGCATACGATGTATATGTGTTAATAAGTTAACAACCCGATGTTTATGCAAATATCAATAGTTGATAGCATAATGTGATAGTTATATATAAGTGATATATAATTGATATATTTGATACCTACCCTATAACTAAGAATGACTTGTTGGACTCACTCCAAGGTTGTTCTTATTTATAGTGGATATCAACCCACTTAGAGAAAACCTACCATCTCCCGAATTCAAAGTAAGAGATCTTAAATTCGATAAGCAAGTGAGATTTCTTTTGTGTATGTGAATTGTTTGCATTACATATGTAATTCATCTCTCTTATATGCTCAATTTTGTATTTTTAGGTTAATAGAATAAGCATGTGTTTTTTGAATTTGTGCTCAACATTGGAAACAAATAAATTAACAGGGCCAAACTTCTTGGATTGTCTTCAAAACTTGAGAATTGTTCTCAAGGCCAAGAAAGAAGAACTGGCTCCAAAGGACCCATGTTACCATTGTGGTAAGATGGGATATTGGAGAAGAAACTGCAAGATTTATCTTGAGTCCATGAAGAAGAAAAAAGCATCTGATGCCCCACCTCCTTCAGGTATCTTCATTATTGAATGTCATATATTTCTTCAAACACTTGGGTATTAGATACCGGGTGTGCCTCACATATATGTAATGAAATAAGTGGGCTAAAGAATAGTAGACGACTAGTCAAGGGAGAATTAAATTTGCGAGTTGGCAATGGAGCAAAAGTTGCAGTCATAGCCATAGGATCTTATTTGTTGAAACTCCCTAGTGGACTAGTTTTGGAATTAGATAATTGTTATTATGTTCCTTCACTAATAAATAACATTGTTTCTATTTCTTGCTTAAATAGAAAAGGTTGTCATTTAACTTTTAGTAAAAATTATTGTTACATAACTTTAAATGATGTTCTTTATGCGATCAGAACATTATGCAATAGTATCTACATGCTAGATATATCCAACGACATATTCAATATCGAAACAAGTAGCAAACGCGCTTGAAGAGACGATCAGTTAACATCCTACACGTGACATTGTCTCCTTGGCCATATAAGTAAGAAATGCATGTCCAAATTTCACAAGTTTTGAGTTTTGGAATTATTTGAATTGGATTCACTTGATACATGCGCTTCATGCTTAAAAAGCAAGATGACTAAGTTATCTTTTAAAAGAAAAGGTGAACGCGAATGACGTATTGGACCTTATGCATACTGATGTATGTATACCTATGTCAACTCATGCACGAGGAGGTTATAGCTACTTCATTACCTTCATCGATGATCATTCATGATTTGGATATGTGTATCTACTAAGATACAAGTCTGAGGCTTTTGAAAAGTTCAAAGAATTTAGACATGAAGTAGAGAAACAACTTGGCAAGAGTATTAAAATACTTCAATCAAATCGATGTGACGAATAGTTAAGCCAAGAGTTTCAGGATTATCTCTGGGACAATGACATATTATCTCAATGGACTTTGCTTTACACGCCACAACACAATGGTGTGTCAGAGAGGCAAAATCGAACCTTGTTGGATATGGTTAGGTCGATGATACCTCATGCAAGTCTTCCCAAATCTTTTTGGAGTTACGCACTCGAGACGACTGTTTATTTGCTAAATAAAGTCCTGATTAAGGCAGTCTCTACTACTCCATTTGAGATATGGACTGGTAAGATACCTCATTTATCTGATTTGAAGATATGAGATTGTCTTGTTTATGTAAAGAGGACTGTATCAGATAAGCTAGATGCTAAGTCTGATAAGTGTCTATTTATTTATTACCCTAAGGAAACTAGGAGTTACCAATTCTATCATCCCTTAGAACAAAATGTGTTTGTTTCAAGACATGCTGTATTCCTAGAGAAAGAGTTTCTCTTGCAGGAAAATAGTGGGAGTAAGGTTGAACTGGGGATAGTTCAAGAGATTCCAATAGACACAAAAGAGACTCCAATAGACACAAAAGAGATGCCTAATCAAGAATCACAGTTAATTACTCATGAGGATGAGGTAACGGTGAACCTGTTATTACACCACCTCTTCGAAGATCTAGTAGGACACATCTAATTCCCGAGAGATATGAATTTCTTATAAGTAAATCGAGAGACATGTTTACTTATTAAGGATGAGGAGCCTACTAGTTATGAAGAAGTTCTGAAAAGTTCAGAAAGTGACTCATGGTTAAAAGCCATGAAGTCAGAAATGGACTCCATGTATGAAAACTAATTTTGGAACTTGGTGGACCCACCAAGTGAGTTTTTAAGAAGAAAACCGACATGGATGGTAATTTGATTATCCATAAAGCAAGTTTAGTGGCGAAAGGCTATTGTCAAAAATATGGTATTGACTATGATGAAACTTTCTCACTAGTAGCTATGCTTAAATCCATTCGGATACTCCTAGCCATAGCAACTTATTATGATTAATGGATGTGAAAACATCTTTCCTTAATAGAAACTTGTTTGAGGATGTATATATGATACAACCCGAGGGTTTCATATCTGTTGACAGAAATAAAGTATACAAGCTTCAACGATCCTTTTCACATCTCTCGTCAGTGCTCCGTACCCTTTTCATTCCTCATCAATGATTATGTACCTTTCTCTTCCCTCATCGATGATTCTCATATAGGACATCCTTCTCTTCCCTTATTGGTAATCTTTCTTCCTCTATCTTTCTTCTTCTTCCTTAATAAGAACATGAATTAGAGGTTTTTTATCCATAAAACGCAAAGTAGAATGCTAGTCTTTTTAAATATCATTTTTTTTAAAAAATTTTCACGAAGCCTTAATCGCACTGCTGGTTTTGATTGTGTTGATTTTTTTAATGCTCTTTTATCTTCATTTTTCCATCTTTTCTTATTCTCTTGCTATGGTTATCTACGTCAATTTGGCTCCACTGATTACTGGGGTTCTCACAACATCATTATGTTCTTCATTAATCATTCTTATTTTTTCTAAGAGAGTGAAGTGAGTATGTTGTACTGTTAACTATTGTGTGCAAGGTATTAAGAATTGATGGTGTCTCTTTTCACCCGCTAAAGCCCCTTCCTTCTCTCACCATCTTTTACTAGCGGTTGGAAGGGATTCTCTGCGTGAAGAGTTCTAGAGATCAACGAGCATCAGTAAGGGGCCGACGTTGCCCTTCTGACAATCAAGTTGGTGAAGGGACAAAGAGAAGCGTGAGGAGCTCGAAGAGGAAGATAGAAAGAAGTAGCCTTTTGTAGGTGTCTAGAGAATCATACCTCCACTTACATTCATGATGGTTTATAAAGGCTCGGTCGAAGAGGATCCACGTGGATAGCCATGCCATCTCAGGTCAGGCCGCATTAGCGACCAACCGCATAAGCAAACCTCTCCATCTACTACGAAAACTATGAGTTTGTGCCGCTGGCTTTGTCCGATTGTCAGGCCGACGTCCCTTTCTAAAAAGGGGAGGGGGGATCACTAATGCATACTAACTTCGCCTCAGAGGCAGTTAGAAGTGATCATCTCAGAAGAGCTAGCTCAGCCTGGCTCTGATACAATGAGTCTCTGACATGGTCGTTTGGCCCAAAGACGATTGCTCGGCTCATAGATGATTGGGCTGCCTTGAGTGTAAAGGGGAGTTGATTGTATATTGTAGGTCCGAAAAGGCCTATAGCCTGGTTAGGTTTACTCGAGCGGCATCGCATGTCCCCCCTCCTCCCGAGTAGGAGTGACGAGCAAAGTCAAATGAAGTCTAAAAAGTGAAGGAAAAGGCTCATACACACTTAGATCTAACTGTGTAGGTTCTCTATTAGGATTTTGAGAATAGAAGAAATTTATAGTTGATATCCTCTAGTTGCCACCTCATATAGATCCGCTCGGAGAAGAAATATCTGAATTTTTTAATAAGGCTCAATGTACAGGGCACAACCTTGCCGCTAAAAATGAGAACAACCTTCGTATGGAGACTGGGGAGAGGTGCCCGCTCCAACGGCTAGTAACAAGAATGACCTTTGTGTTTGGACCGGGGAGAGGTGCTCAATCCCGCGGCCAATAATAAGAATGACAAGAATGACCTTTGTGTATGGACTAGGGAGAGGTGCTCGATCCCATGACCAGTAATAAAATGACATTTGTGTCTGGACTAGGGAGAGGTGCTCGATCCCACGGTTTGTAATAAGAATGATCTTTGTGTCTTGACTGGGGAGAGGTACTTGATCCAGCGGCCAATAATAAGAATGACCTTTGTGTCTGGACCAAGGAGAAGTGCTCTATCCCGTGGCTAGTAATAAGAATGACTTTTTGTCTGGACCAGAGAGAGGTGCTTGAACCCATGACCAGTAATAATAAGAATGACCTCCTTAGTCTAGTTGAGGATTGAGAATGACCTGAAGCCATGAGAATCATATAAGTGAAAACACATCTCATCCCGATCAGGAATGAGCATTACTTTTATAATAGTGAAGATCATATTGGGCATAAGGTGCTCTCCACTCGTACGGGTGTCACAGGAATCCAGCCTTTGCGAGGGCTGTATCGAGCCTGCGATCATATACCAAGTATAAATAATAAATAAGATGTATTAATATGTATGCTAACGAGAATAACTCAATTCAAATAATACGTTTGTTTTCTATCTGCTCGAGGAGGGATGACACCTTAGCCTACCACGCATTTCCTTACTTTAGGCCTGATTTGCTTCATACTTACAACTCATGTCTCCATTCCTCCTGCTATCGCATCTGTCAACCTATCAATCTGGGATATTGACGATGCCGACGTCAATTGGCCCAAAGTTCCAAACCTTTTCCTTATAATGCGCCTGCACTATGCACCCTTGACTGCTCGATTTGTTGCTTTAAATTCTAGTGCTCCGGCTTTTGCCAAATGGAAAGGATTATTTTTGAGCAATTGCACATATATCCATCTGACTCATTCGACAAACCCTTCAAGATGAGGTCTCCTTGACCGGTTCAACACCTAGGACATCCCCTTGGGCTGATACTCATAGTTTTTAGAATCGTGATCCTACATAGGATCGATTTGGAGTCAGGATCAGATCGGCCAGGATCAGATTGTAGAATCATACGAGCCTACCAAATATTCTTAAAATTTTATGTTACATGATTAATAATTAAAAAAATGTCTTAAATGTCATTTACATATAAATAAATTAATAATTATATATATATATATATGTAATCGTCGACACTTGACACCATAGATGATATTAATACATATACAAAAATTTAAATTAACTAGTAATTTAACTACCATTATAGCACAATAACACCCAATAATATTTATATTTTCATATCACAAATGAAAGAGTAGAAAATTTCTACTAACACAATGACAATAATCACATTCAACCTCAAGCATGTTCTTTTGGTTCACAAGATAGCTCAGTTTAAAGACCAACAAAGTAGCTACATAGTGGAAGCTATTAAAACTTTTGATTAGAACATGAATGTCGAAAATAATCTTCTAAAGACCTGTTGATTCAGTAGAATACCAAGCAATAGACATCCAAAAACTCATCATTTTGGAGGGAAAATGATAGAATATTATTGATAAAAACTAACACAAAAATAACTAAATAGATGTTTAAATAGTCCAAAAAATAATTTTAAAATGACAAAAAAAACTTCCAGGCCTCCAAAAAAGTTTTAAAAGATGTTTTTTTGAGTGTAAAACTGGGCGGTTACAAGTTTTACCTAGTAATTAATTGTAGATCTTTGAACAAGCTTCAATTTGATATATTATAGGTCTCATGGATCAGCCTCTCAAAACTTCTCCTGATCCTGCTCCGATCCTACCAATCCTGCTACGATCCCACCGATCTCACCGATCCTGTTACTATTCCACTACAAAAAATGATCGTACACGATCCAAGATTTTGATTTTGCAAACATGATTGATACCACTCATCAGGTGACAATTATCCCGAATCATTCGATGGTACCAGCATCCCCCCTTCCGATCCCCACTACTCATTAAATTTTTACCGCACCAACTTACCTTGTTATAAAAGGGAAACTCGTTTTGTGAAAATACTGCTCTATGCATCCTTTACTATGGTCACTATAGCTTCTCAACCTTCTCTTCTCCTCGCGTCTTTCTTTCGACTAGTGTAAGTTGTCCTTTCCCTCCCTTTGCTTTAGTAGATAATGTAGTCTTATACGTAGATATGTCTATCACCCGATCAAACTCTTCTTCTCACTACAAGAAATTCAGGTTTTAGCGACGACAGTAATCCGTCGCTATTCCGTCACTAAACCATACTAGCGACGGATCAACGACAGAATATAATCTGTCGGCTACTTTTGCGTTGTAGATGACATTTAGTGTCACGCCCCGGGAGGGTATTTATCCGACGAAAATCGGACAGCACCTCGCCTGTACGGCGGATAATTTTCTGGATACATAATACAACTAAACACAAATACCCAACACGGGTATATATAGTCATAAACAATGCAATAATAACAAGTAAAATACCCCACACGGGTATTCACAATCCACACAGTGTATAGTTATGAAATAAATACCCCACTCGGGTATTACACAACCACGCAGAGTATATGACAATACAAAGAAAAT
>JBBUKS010000008.1:5885599-5902329 GCA_038050645.1 Hedychium gardnerianum | reverse complement strand
TTAATACAAGAATCCAATGACATATAAATACTAATATTAATTAAACAATACATATATAATAACATTAATAATTCATGGTTTAATAAACAGAAAAGATCAAACTTCATCAATTATATTATTATTATTATTATTATTATTATTATCGGGGCAGGTTCGGGGATGGGATAGCATCCCCATACCTGTCCCCATTCAAAGCGGGGATTTTAAAAATCCCTGAACCCGAATCCATACCCATACCCGAAAAGACTCCCCGAACCCACCCCCGTTTCGGGTTTTCCTCACGGGGCCCTGAACTCGTGGGAAAAATTGCCATCCCTACATTCAAGGAATAATAGGAGTTCATATAAAGGTGGATAATTAGTTGGCTTACATGCAACTTAACTAACTACAAAGGTGAAAAATACGATAGGAAGAAAATTTCAAGTATGCTAGTTTAGAATCTCGCTTGTACATGACATTAGACGGTTTGGTAGGCTGTAAAACGTTATGACAAACTAAATTTTGCTTTGGTCTATTGTGAACATCAGGTCAAGTGGTCCTTTGTGCACTGATATAAGGTAGTGTCCTTGCCCCCATTGGCTTGTCATTTTGGGTTGGTCTAGAGGACGGACTAAATTTGCTTCTATTACGAGCACCAAAGAAGGTGGTTCTTTGAGTGGTTTCTCTCTCGCCCATTTGGCCAATTATTTCGTGTTTGATTGAGCTCCACTACGTGGTATCGAAGCCAACTCACACCTTTGCACTGCGTAGGCATGTTGCAAATGTTGAGTGCTTGTGGGAGGGTTTTCCCTTGCCAATTAGCTAGTTATGTTAAACTAGATTAGTCTCCACCTCTTCAAACATCTTTTACCATGATGACAAATCTCAATTCTTCACATGAAGTTTCAGTGTCATGATGAATCCATGACAACAATGAACATGCTATGTGGTTTTGATTGTACAACATAATGGATTAATATTTATCTGCGAGATAGTAGTTGCTTAATTACAATTTATGTGGATTTATATGTTTCTTGTATGTTACTGATCAAGTATGCTAAGAATTATTGACAACTCAATACAATCATGAAGTCTTTCATGCTAGTTAATTTTTCAAGTGCCTCTAAAATATGAATAAGCTGGAAGTGTAGTATTAGTCTTTTAGATAAATTTCTGATTTATACATACCTGCACACTGTAGGTTCTCTTGATGACTCTTCAAAATGCACCTCCAGGACTTGATTATGATCGTGATAAAAAGTTCTCAAAGGTATTAAAGGTCCTTTTTGATAATGGATACCTGTGTATGTTTCAACCACTTGAATTTTTGATGGAATAGTTTTACAATTTATTTTGGCAAATCTTCTAACAAACAATAATCAGTTGTACTCAGTCCTTTAAAGAGATGATAGCAATGTGCTTGGTGAAAGATCAAACAAAGAGACCAACTGCAGAAAAATTATTAAAGCACTCTTTTTTCAAGCATGCAAAGCCTCCTGAGATATCATTGAAGAGCATTTTAGTTGACTTGCCTCCACTTTGGGATCGTGTGAAGGCACTCCAGGTTAGCTGTTAATGCTCTTTTATACCGTGGCTACTCCTTTGCTCCCTTGGACAATATGATATGAACATAAATCCATTCATATGCTCAGTTAGATGATGCTGCACAGTTGGCTCTTAAGAAAATGCCGTCGTCTGAACAGGAAGCATTATCACAGGTTGGTGCTACTTTTGGTGTTATAATTATGTTTCTACTGAATTTCAAAATTATCGCTATTAATTCCTTTCTATTTTTGAGAAATTTCCATGTTTAAAATTCAATGGGTATGTGCAAAATTAGGTCAAATGCTCATATTCAACTTAATTTATCTGGAGTACACAGAAGAGTGCCAATTCGATTCATAAATGTGACTAATAGGTTGCTAATTCCATGGTTTGAAAACTTCTGCTATGTTGAATGACAATTAAAATTTACCATCCCATTAAATTAACAAAATCCACTATCAACATAGATAATCTATCTCATGCTGCTCGGATCATGCCAATAATTATGATACTGTGTCGACATTCAGCACATAATGACACATCAATATGAATTAAATGAATGCTTGATATATTTTATAACTAGTTTCTCTAAACTTTATTCAATTTATTCAATTTATTATCTTGTTGTCGTAATCTTATTTTGAAAAATAGACAAGTGAAAAGAAGATTATAGGGTTAAAACTTATGTGACACATATTTAAGTAAAAGACGACAACAACAACAATCAAGCCTTGTCCCACTATGTGGGGTCGGCTAACATATTTAAGTAAAAGAGAGTAAAATAATTTCATTATTAAATTAAAAAATCTAATTAATATTGTATTTTTATAAGTAAAAAATCTAAGTAAAAGAACAAGATATCTAAATTCAATTATGTCAAATATTAGTGTGATCCACAAAAAAACTACTAAGCCTTATTCCACTAAGTGGGGTTGGCTTAGTGTGGTCTAATATAACAAAATTTTAATTCAATGAATTCTTTAATTGCTATATCTTTTTAGAAGGTAATAAACTAAGGCAAAGGTGTTAAAGGTGTAAAACTCATCTAAATTCATCTACGCACACTTTTGATGCCTACTAAAGCAATACTGATTGTTTGTACAACATGGTGCCAGAACCATATTAATTTGGCCTGGACCTAAACTTTGAAATGGAATGATACTTTAATCCTTGGCTAATTCTTCTGTTTTATATATTTTGCTTAAGCACAATATGATGGATTCAATTAACCATTATCAAACATCTTAATTTTGAGGTTTGACTTAATTACTTTTAAATTTTTAAGCACTGTCTTTTCCCAATTGATTTATCTCTTCTTGTATGCACTGTAAGTCTCACAAAAGCACATTCTTATGTTATCCCTACATCAAATGTTTCCTGAGAATCCTTCCATCTCCAATCCATGGCCATTTCAGAAATGTGATCCTTTCATGGAGCAGGAGATCACATGCTTTGTTTCCATTCTTTGTTGATGTTGTTGTCACATATTTCTTGTAAATCCCATATAAAAATGCCCTCCCCCTCCATGATGCTCGTTTGAAGCTTAAATCCTAGTATTTCAAAGTACTTTTGGTGCTTGGAGCAGCACATTGAAATGCTTATGTCCCTACTCCTATGCAAATTCTCATTATTCAGCAGGTTAAAATCCAATCATAACCATGGTAGCTCCCCTTCTACCCATATATTATACTACTTGACATATTCACAAAGATGAGTCGATACATTAATGTATTTTCAAGTTAGACCTCAATACTCTCTCAAACTGGTTCAAAGGCCCTAGTCTATTATATAAGTAGTGATTAATATCTCAAAGACTTGGCTGGATAATCGTAATTGGTTATTACATTTTAAAACTAATAGAAGATTTTTTTTTATTACTTTTGCATCTCTTTAGCAAAAATTCATTCTAATGGAGGAAGATGTCAGGTATTCTTTGTGATTATAAGGTACATCTAAAGCTTAAAGGGAAGTTTTACAAAATAATAATTAGATCTACTATGTTATATGAAGTTGAATATTGGGATACGAATCAAGCACGCGAACAGAATATGAGATTCACAGAGATGAGGATGTTTAGGTGGATGTGTGGATATATGAGGATATACAAGATAAAAATGAGAATGTTAGAGAGAAAGTTATGGGCTTGTTTACAAATATGATATATGCAAAACTTTTTGCCACAAGATAGTTTCTAGAACCTAACCCAGTTGGATTATAACAAATATGATATATGCAAAATCTTCATTTTCAACTAAATAACGTTCTGACTACTATGAAAGCAGACTACTATTCTTAATGTAGTCTAGTGCTGAATCAAACCAATTGGGGGCTTGTTTACAAAAGTTGGATTTTAGAAGTTTCTCTAAAATTCTAGCGCTAAATAAACAAAGGCATAAAATTCATTTAGTCATTTAATTTTTATAGGCAATGGATCCAGTCACTTCCCTACCTAACAAAATCAGAAGGACATGATTCCAAGGGAAGAGGGGGCTATAGGTTCAACTAAATAATGCTCTGGCTACTAATAGGGAACACAACTCGTCTTTATTAAACATATCAAACCAATCAATAGTTTGTTTAAAAAGTTGGGTTTCTTCTACAAAACTAGTATTAAAAAACAAAGGCATATCAATCCACTTAGACATTTATGCAATTAACACTTTTGTAGCCTCTTCACCGCTTAACAGGGATCACTTGGTCAATTATATGAAATGTTAAACAACAACCTAAACAAATTGAGTTCATAAGAACCATGATTCCTACATTGAACCATCTAATAATCGACACCATAGTTATTTGAGGCGTGAGGCGCCCAAAAGCGCATAGGAGGTGCTAGATGCAAGGTGAGGCGTATGTCTTACCGAAGTAAGGCGCTTTGGGTATAAATTTTTACAATTCAAACATATATTGGAAATTGCTACCGAAATATTTTAACTGGTTGAGATTTATAAAGAAAAATCAAAATTAGTTGAATGAAAATTCTAAACTAATTTACAATTTGCATTTGTGAGGAACGAAAAAACAAAATCATTAGAATGTAAATTCTGAACTAATTTACAATTTGATTTTGTGAGAGAAAAAACCGATAAGAAAACTTATGAACTTAAATCTGTGAGGAAAAAAAAAACATACCATGACGAAACAAAAGGAGAAAAGTAAGAAAGTGTAGCTAAATCTAGAAGACCGATGTTGATGTTGTAGGCGAGAGAAGAGTTCATGTTTGAGAAGGGAGGGGAGGAGAGGTTGATGTTGTTTTTTAGGGGAGAGGAAGAGTCATGCAAGAGAAAATCAAATAAGTTTGCAAGGACTAAAGGAGATTGATGTTCATTTTCTAGGGGAGAGGAAGAGTCAAGCAAGAAAAATGTGCCACATGCATGCAAGTTAATGCAACCAAATTAATTTAAAGGATATTTAAAGGTATGAGTTGGGCTTTTAAAAAAAAAAATTAAAACTTCAATAAAGCGAGGAAAATCGCGCCTTAACCGCTCCTTAACCTCTCAAAAGGTGCGCTTGGGTCATTGTCCAGGCGCAAATGGTGCCCTTGGCAACACCTTGCGCCTAGGCGCAGATTGGCACGTACTTTCGCAACTATGGTTGATGCTACAATCTAAGATTAGATTAAATATTCAATTAGTTGTAACAAGGAACAAATGTAGTGGGAAAATGTGATTTATAACTAGATTATGATTTTATAAATTATGGAATATAATAGCAATGAGTTTTTTTTATTGAAAAAGTGTGTTATTTTATGAAGAATAAGTAATGTTATTAATCTATACAAGGGTTAGGATCACATCTATTAGAGGATGTTAGAGTTAATACAATTTTCAATTTCCAATATGGTATTAGAGCAAATCCTAGCCATCTCTCCAAATCGTAGTCTTTACTCTAAACTCTAGTCGTTTCTCCTTTTGTAGCCATTGAAGGACTGCTAATACTAGCCTCCTTCTCTCTCATCTTGATCGCAACAGATGGAGTGGTGTGATTGTGGCAAAGTTTTGATTAAGCCAAATGACAACGTTTGGTATCAAAGGTGACCATAACTTCCATCATCCTATATTCCAATAGAATTAGTCGAGTTCATTAATCCATTGGTTGAGTTAATCTAATCCATGGTTTAAAATTTCGACTGGAGTAGGAGTTTCGGTCCTAGACCGGAACTATACCGTGCCGTGCCATGCCGATATGGTTTCAATATTTTTTAAATATAAAATATATTAACTAAAAATAAAAATTTGAACCTAAATATTAAAAAAATTAAAAATATATATATATTTTTTAAAAAATACGGGATCGCGGCACCTCTGCGACCACCCCGCGATGTCAGTGTCGGGCGACGGGTGGAATGGAAAATTTCTCCTATTTCGCCCGGCACAATATGAAATTATATTTACGATCTAATATGTTGTCTAAATCATGGAGGAGCACGACAGTGCATAGCAGCTAGCAATGTTGGAAAAGCAAAACGCCTACGTGGATTAGCTTCTAGTCATCTCCCAGGATGCCAAGTGGTGGTACTACTCTACCTTCCATAATGTCATCGTCATGACGGGCTCCAATATCCTCAACCTCCCTTACGCCTTTTCAGAGCTTGTATGGGGACCTAGTGTTGCAATACTCTGGACATAGTGGATCATCACTCTATACATCTTATGGCAAATGGTGGAGATGCACGAGATGGTTCTTGGCAAGCAGTTTAATTGCTACTACGAGCTTGAGCAACAAGTGTTCGTCGAATGTTCCATCTGAGGGCTCTGCACCTGCTTCTTTTGCTTTACCAGGGGATAATGGATCATCTTCTACTACAATTGCTGCTGCTATTCCATCAACTCAAATACTAGTCCAGGAGTGGAATTTGCTGAAGTAACCAATGGTCTTCCAGCTCAGACTGGCCAAATTTCGTCATTGGCATCTGAGACCAGCAGTTCACCAAGCAGGCCTATCATTCCAAATCCCAGGACTCCTACTGGGCATTCTTCTCCTGTTAATCATGAAAGACCACGGTCCTCTGAGTTGCAATCCTTCTTGGAAGGTTTGAAATCTCTCTTCAATTCTGTCTCAATGAGGTACAAAGAATCTATAGAAAAATGTTCCTGAGGAACAAGGGAAGGGTTATTTTCACGTGATAGTTCTGTAGCAAATATTGGTTCTAAAGTCAGAGAGAAGTCAATGCTGGAATTGCTACTGTATCATGAATGATGGAGTGATCGGACATGTGAAAGTAGAAAAATTTCAAGTTTTTCTCCTTCACCTAGTGCTGAAGTATATGCCATTGTAGAGCCAAATAATGAGATTGTTACTGCTGGTCAAGTTGACACTTGTGTGAATGCTGGCACTTCATCAGCAGCTAATGCAGCAACTTGAGGTCCCAACTAAGGTGTATTGCATTTTCTAACTCTCTAAGATTGCTTAAGTATTTTGCACTGAAGGCAATAAATTCTACAAGCAAGCAAGAAGCTAAAAGTGGAAGATGCATATCCTACGAATTTTAGTTGAGATCATTTTTATTTCCTGTTTTGCTTTTGCTCGGCCTTTATTACTGATTTTTTCCTTCTACCAGCCTTTGTAGTCGGAATTCCTTTTATTTTTCCATTTTCCTTGACCTTTATTACTGATTTTTCTTTTTACTAGCCTTTATACTTGAATTATTTTAGCAACCTTTGTAGTTGTATTTTCCCCTCTTGGCGAAAATTGTTAAATTTTCTCTTTCATTTTACCAGCGTTCATGGTTGGATTCCTTTTATTAGTCTTTTATAATTAGTTGGATTTTATCTTTGTTGGTCTACCTTCATTGTTGATTTTTCTATATCTTTTACTATTTTATTTTATTTTATTATTATTATTATTATTATTTTTTTGTGTGAAGGGAAGCCTTGGTGCGACGATAAAGTTGTTCTCATGTGAGGCCATGAGTTCGAGTTGCGGAAATAACCCCTTGCAATGCATGGTAAGGCTGCGTACAATAGACCCAATATGGTCCGACTCTTCCTCGGGACCCCGCATTAGCGGGAGCTTTGTGCACACGGGTTGCCTTTTTTTCACTAGTTTTTTGTCTCACACCAAATTTTTAGAAGTTGCAGTGTAGTCACAAGCGGTCAAGAGATTGATCTTTGACAAGCCTTCAGGTATCTATTCATTGGTGTATTCTAGACAAGATTTAGGGAAGATGATGATTGAACATGCTAAAGAATGGGATGAACCCGGACTATCTTGAAATATTGAGTTATCCCTCAACTTAGAAAGAGTACAAGTGCTATCATGCTCCATCAAAGAAGTTCTATATGTCTACGAACATTACTTTTAACGAACAAGCATCTTACTTCACCACACCTTATTTGTAGGGGAAGAATATGGCAAGCTCAACTGCATGTTTGCTCGTCGAATATTGTATTGAAGCTAGAAATAATAAATATTTATTCACGAGCTTGATGGGGAGTGTGGGAAAATATATTTTTATAATCATGTATATCCTTAAATTATAAACTAAAAAACATTCTATAAATAATGACATTATAATTTCATAAATTATGAGATATAATAGCGTAGAGTTTTTTTATTGAAAAAGTGTATTTATGAAGGATAAGTTTGTGTTATCAATCTATAAAAAGGAGTCTGGATCCTATGTGCTATAGGAGTTTAGAGAATACAATTTTCAATTTCTAACAGTAGTTAAGAACGGTGTCCCTTTAACTAGGTAGCAATGAAATCCATTCAAGAATTTATACAAACATATGTCACAATTTAAAACACCATTCCGTAGCAATTGACATGGACAAAGCATATATTTCTTCTGGTCATCAGACAAGTGGATTGGTCAAGATGAACTTTGTGCAAGGTTTCCTCCATTGTTTTCTGCTTTTAGATTCAGAATATTGAGTTTTGTAGTGAACTAAGGAGAGGAGAGATGCTTGTTTTGCTTAGGACATGAGGCTTCCTCATTATTTTTTGTATTCCTTGACTAGGAATGTGGCTGCAATCTGCATTTTTCAGTTTCTTGATTTTTTTGTTTTTGTTTTTCCTAGTCTATAAATTAATATTTTAGAATCATAATACACATACTACCTAGCCGATCGGGATAGTTGTTGTTGTAATACACATACAACTAATAATATTTCTTTTGTAGCAAGGATCATGTAGGATATATCATAGAAAATTAAAAGATGGATGCCTTCCTTTTTAAAGGCATATGAATGGTATTATTAAAAAGTCTCAAGTATAATATTCAGTCATCAAATTTTGATCATCTTCTGCTGTATTCTATGTTTACAGAGTGAGTATCAGCGAGGTGTCAGTGCATGGAACTTTGACATTGAGGATCTTAAGGCTCAAGCATCACTGGTATCTTGCCTGTTCTGTTTGATAAGAAAGTTTCTTCTCCTTTTAATTGCTGGCAAACCATCATGCTTTCTTCCCCTATGAAGCTGCTTTAAAATCCATCTTAATATGCCTGTAAACTGCTATTTTGCTGTCACAGATTCTAGACGATGATGATCTCTATGAAATGAAGGGAGAAGAAGAAACTATCAAAAATTTTGTTGCCAGCAAGGTTGACCTAACTACCTTTATTGGCTAGTAATTCCTTTCATTTCTTCTAATCAATTGTCAGAATGGATAAATGTGCTGCTCCACTTCCTCCTAAAAATAAATAACTTGTTCCAAGGATTTGTATTTTCAGGGTCCCTTGATATTGAGATCCAGCTGTGAAAAGTCAGTAATTAATGATAAAAGCAGCACAAGGTGAGTTTTATTATCCTATGTAGGTAAATGTTTCTTTTTGTTTTGTTTTTAAATTTTTTATATGTAATTCTCTATAATGTCAATGATTAATTTGGGCTCCAAAGCACCAGTGAAGAGGAGTGACAATTGAATTTTGTTTAGTCTTGATTGTGCTAGTCTCATTTTTCTATGAGTTTCATTTTACAACAACGAAACAATTTTACAAGTCCCATTTTACAGCGATGAAACAGTTCTTTTCTCTTTTCTCCTCTCTTCCATCTATCTGATTCTATGAAAATTTGGTCTTATCTGTGAAACCCTTCCTTCTTGTTGACCCACTACTTTGTGAAGTCTCACTTAACAACCTTGTTGTAGAAGTGTAGTAGCAGCAAGCCTCATCATCGCCAAAGTGTTATCATAGTGGATCGACCCTCACCTCCCAGATTGATGTCAAATTTGAAGACTTCTTCCACTCCTTTGACCCTCTCAACCAATCCACTTGCTATACTAACCATCCCCCAAAGGAAGATGTGACATGCTCCTGCATTAGACCTCTCCGGAGCAAATACATTTGTATTTTTGCTCCTTTGCTTTCCCACATAAGATTAAACCAATACCTTACCCTTGCCAAAATTTTTTTTTTTTCTTCCACCAAACCATTTTCTCTCCCAAGTGTGCTTCCACCCCTTCCTGGTCCCCTAAAAAATCCAGTTACGAATTGCTCCCTTTGTGGACCGCACCAATCCTCCTTCAATAGACCAGGGTGATCCTCCCTTCAGAGAACATTGTTTCTTCCACTACGCTACAATCTTAAGACACTACTACTTCCTGCAAAGACGGGTGTTTGCCACTCCTTCCATGCCTAGGATGACTACTAGCTAAGCACTTCTCTTCTGTGCATTGCTTTTATCCCAAACTGAAGGGGACCAATCACTACCTTTGAGTCTCCTCCTCTATCTTTTGAAGACAAGTTGTTCTCATACCCTCTAGCAATGAGTTCTATTCCAACCATGAAGTGCAAACTGGATGAAATATTTCCCCTCTTTTGCACAAATGAGATTTCGAACCCCATTGTAATCAAATCATCCCTCTTCTACTTCAGTGAGATTTAGTCCACACCCATCATAACTTTATTCTTCTAAGGTTTGTCCTTGCCCAAGAACCAATTAGGGAATTTTGAAAAAATAGTTCTACAAATTTATGCTTGAGGATAAAACATACTTTCCTAAAGTAAAGTGATGATATGTGCTTATTTGTCTTGTTGACGAACAACTTAGGCTCTATGTCAGTAGGAAGAAGATGGAAATTGATGTATTTGATTTACTCTTTATTGCATGTTGACGGCTCTATGTCAGTAGGAAGAAGATGGAAATTGTTGTATTTGATTTACTCTTTATTACATGTTGATGGCTCTATGTCAGTAGGAAGTAGATGGAAATTGTTGTGTTTGATATACTCTTTATTACATGTTGATTTATTAATTTGAATTTATTTTAGTTAAACTAATCATGGTCAATCTTCCATACACTAAGGTAATAGGCGTGAGTTTATCTTGTAATGAATTATTTTTGTTGGGAATGGTCTAAGGATCTTTTAGGTTATTTTATAGGAGTAACTATATGTATTCCAGATAATTCTTTTCTCCTATGTGTTCTTTTATCCTCCTCCGCCCCAACAAATTGGTGAAGGTTGGTGTTCTCTTCTTTCAATTGACACCTGCCATCTATGTCCCCTCAACATAATGAACTTTATTTAGATCTAAGCCTTTATGTGGTTGTAAAAGTAATGTTTATCATCTAAACACATTGTTAATATTTGATTGTGTCAAATCTTAGTTTAAGTGAGTTATATATATATCAAAAAAGCATGTAAATATGCTAGTTATTTTCTTTATTTATGTGAACAAGGATTGTGTAATGTCTTGGTTGTCACATGTGACTGGGCCCATGTCTTTTTCAGTCAGCATATGCCATCCTTTCCAATAATAGTTGGTAAAGTAAATTCATGATTATGCATCTATATATGAATCTAGTGAACAAAAGTCAAATCATCCCCTTGTGATTTTGAATTAAGTGGGATCATATTATTACACCCCAAGTTGGTCTCCATGGTCATTGACATGCCATCAAACCTACAATGACAATGTAACAATTCCTTTGGCACTTGCTTAGTTGGAAATAAATTTACAACAATCTCCAACACAATGACTAATAAAAGTATTACTTCTTGATGGATCCATTCATTGAACATTCAACGCTGGCTATTGCAATCTTCACCCTTTTTCATTTGGACTTGAGACTGACATCGGCGGGCTTATAACAGTATTACTTCTCTCACAAATATTATTATTATTATTTTGAATTTTATCCATACTTAATGGAAAAGACCAAAATAAGTTTGGTTTGATCTTAGATTGATCAAATAGAGTCCAAAGGTCAAAGAGTCCAAATTAAATTCAATTTGAACCCTCTCAATGACAAACCCTACCAAAGTGACTCATCCACACCCCACTTATACTTTGACCTCTAAAACCTAATAATCAATTTTTCTTAACCCTAAATAACTATAAAATTTAAAATTAAATAGCAATGAAAATTTGAATGGAAAGAAATATAGTAATTCTTCTTGTTTTTTTTTTTTTTATACACATTCAGCTTTGATGTTTTTAATTGGCTTATTCTTGAATCAATGTTTTATTGGTGTTCCCAATTATAAGTTCTGTTAAATGAAATTAAACTGATGCTATGTTTCCAACACAAAGAGTATATATTACGAATAATAAATGTAAACTATATACATTGTGCTCTATGATATCTTTTACCTTTCAAAGCTATTTATGTAAAAGTTTCGACCAAAGATTTAATTGTTGTTTTTCCTTGGAAAATAAAGCTTATACATAGTTTATATCTAAGTTCACATTGTTGCTTTTCAAAGATGTTATAGTTGAATCAATTTAGCTTTATTTTGATATAAAAATGTTGAGAAAAATTAAAATATTAATATTTGTATTGAATGACAACAACAATTAGATGGTAAGATAAAGTAGGTGACAATATATTTTTACATGAATTTTGAAAGGAAAAAAAAATATTTTTAATTTTGTATGAAAAAGATTACAACAAGAGGTTTTTATTCATTTTGACAATTCTCAACTAGCAAAAAATAATATTTTGTTAATGCAAGTATTAATTTACTTGAATATATTTCTGAAAGTTAAATGCATATCTTATAAACAAACGAAGCTCTTTCTTCATATAGCTATTGAATTCCTACTTCCTACAAAAGAACCAAGTACAAACAATTGTCAATTTGCATCCAAAAAAATATAAGTAAAAAAAAAAGTAAAAAGGAAAACTACAAATAATATAATTTGTTTAAAGAAACCTGTAGATAATATAAGCTTTGATATTGGCAATTCTCTAAACAAAGTGATCGAAATTCTTGTAATAATATGTAACCTATTACTCTCAAATATTAATGGAAATAATTCTTTAATTGATATCTTCTTATATTTAAAAGTAAATAAATTTTGAAACCGCATCAACACAATACAATATGATACTGAAATTGTTTGAAATCTCGTACTATGTAGGGAGAAAAAGTTGAAACATATTATTTCGATAAATTATCAAAACTTGATACTATTCGGCACTGAGACAATATCTTCTGTGTTGTGTTGCCGATCATCGATGAGTATTTCATGTCAACACTCAACACTCAACACCCTTTTGATACTTATTTACTTTTAAACATAATGTTGAGATAACATTGTTTTTTTTTTGTTTTTAGTTTGTCTTCATATAAGATAATGTCAAAATTGTAACATTCTAAATGAAATGCTAAAATTTAATTTTTTATTTTTTCTTCTTAATCTTGTTGTTCCTTCCACCTCCAATTCGCCACCGGCAGCAACATCAGAACATTGGTATCATATTGAAACCGAAACAATATAGTTCCTGTTAAAAACCGAAACATCAGCAAGGTTCAAGATTTCGAACCTTGGCTCTACCTTAAGCTTTCTTCCCTGACTATCCCTTTTTACCCAGCCAGTCCAACAATATTGCAGCATGTCGCAATTCAAAACTTCTATATGTTGTGTAGCAGTTTTGAAAACTTAGATTGGGTGTCCTTTTGAAATTTTTTCAACATGGGGTGCACTTTTGACAATAATGAAAGAAAAGGTGCCTTTTGATTTTTGCCCTAGTTTTTTCTCCTCTTTTGCTAAGGATGCCAAAAAGAATCCATAGCACTTCGGAAATCAAATATATCACAAGTCTTAACATTCTAATAAAAACTACTTAAATTAATAATAAAATCTTCTTTTAATGCACATGTCCCTTTTTTTCTGCAGAGGAAGTACTCATAGAGCAGAATTCTCTGAGACAAAATGCTCAAATACAAGAGATGAGATATTGGAAACAGATTATTCAGATGCTACTAATCAGGAAAGGTTAGATCGATATGACAGCTGCAGAGTGAAAGGTGATTCAACATCATCAACATCAAATCCAGATACACTTCCCAATCATAAGAAAGTTGAAATTGGAAAGAAACGTCAAACTTATAGTGGTCCACTTGTATCTTCACGCATGCCTGCCACATCAGTGTCGGAAAGAGGACATTCCTCAGAAAGGTTAATCATTGACTTTCTTTATTCAGTTGATTATGAATAAGAATCAATGATACTCTTTCTAAATGTTCTTTTCTTCTTATGTTATATAAGGTAGATGCTTTGACAGAAGTTTCTCATTCGTATTTACTGTTGTTAAATGGAACTATAACCTTTTCCATGTTGATTGTTGTTTTGTGATGATTTGCTAATATTCAGATTTCTTTTTGGTTGTTTGATTGAAATGAGCATGTCGGTTTACAAGCTATATACTCATGCAAAAATGTGAATAGTTCTGCCTCTATCTTGCTAGGTTTGATAATGACAATCAGCAAGGACCTGAGAGATACATACGTGATACATGCAAAGTGGCAAATCTCAGTGGTCCATTAATGCTTCCAAACCGTGCTTCGGCTAACAGCTTATCTGCTCCCATGCGTTCATCAACAGGTTTGTAATAGTTGGTGTACATTTAACTTTACATGACTGACATTTGTTCTGTATTCAATTATGTGCTCCTATGTTTTCTCATTGGGAATATTTGCAGTATTTCTAGAAGCCAATCTTTTAGGTCTAACAATTGAAATTTCCCAAATGTACTACCGTATTCTTCCTTTTTGTTTTCACATGTACAGGATGTGGAGACTTATTGGAGGACAAGACCAAGCCTAATGTGGTTCAAATAAAAGGACGATTTTCAGTTACATCAGAAAATGTGGATCTTGTGAAGGTGGGATGCTGAAAACTATTCATTCTAATTTTCATAGTTTTACTAAATATTGAAATCTCTGTACATTTAGGACTTGCCATTATGTAACATTTCAAGGTCAACCCAGGTACATAAAATTTTTGGATCATATTCCATGAAATAATGCAATTTTGTAGTCATCTACATTTAACCTTGACAAATCATTTGTTGTTTCTCCTTCCCTTCTTCAGGAATCCCCCTTAAGAAAATCTGCCAGCATGGACGATTGGTTAACTAATCAAAAGCCAGTGGTATGCCATCACTGTCTATTTGTTTCTTTTCCTGTTGGCATCTCTCAGTTTATGGTAGTTTCGTATTCCATGGAGATGCTATTTACTCTATAGATTTTTCCTTATAAATTCCTCATGGCATCTCTTGTAACGTTTTTCTTATTAAGAAAAGCTGCAATTTATGTGGCATCAAGGAAAAGTTCTACTATTCTTAGTAGTAATATCATATCTTTCAACATTAGTATGAAAAGGTTTTATATTAGACATTTCTGTCACCATCATGGGACATATATTAAAGAGAGTATCCAGATAGTTTAGAATTTCCTTGGACCCATTGTAGAATGATTAAGAAGCAGATATCCTTTATGGTATGGTTGAGTAGTGAGCTATAAATGCACAACAAAAAGAATAGCCTTGTAGATGGTGCTAAAAGAATAATGTGGCTAACATAAAATGATCTTGATCCAAATAAAACAAACCAGCTCTAAGCCCCAAATAATATCTGTGTTACTAGGACTCAAGTATAAATATCTGACAGATCATAGATGTCTGGCATGATTATTTCTAAAAAATTTTTACACGTGAACAATACAAATATTTGAGTTTCAACTTGAAGGGCCAATGCTCAAGTGTCTCTAGGGAAGCTTAACAAGAGGTGGACTATATAAGTGACCTAGCGAAGGGTGACATGCAAAACAAGCTTGGAGAGTTTGATGCATCTAAAGGTTTGAGAAGCTGACGGGAGGTGCACTCTTAGACAACACAAAACTATAACAAATGGAATACATAAAAGAAGTGAGCTGTGAGAGATTATGTGAATTGTAGTCTAAGTTTCATGTTTTTGGGTTACATTGTCAGAGGACAATGTGGGTAAAGCTATGTAGGAGTTACCTACTTGTCTTGTAAAAGAGTCTTCGACTAAAGAACAATGAGTTCCTTTTTATAGTCTACGGTCAAGCTTGATTTCGGAGCTTTGCATGGCTTACATGGCATGAATCAGGAAAATCATGAGCTCCAAGTAGATTGAGTCGATGATCCAATCGGCTAAAGTGTTCAGTCGATTGTCAAGTTTTCTATAAATCTCTTCAGGAACAAAATGCCTTTTGTTAGGTTTTGAGTTGACTAAATTAGAGTTCCAATCAACTAAGCAATATTTTAGTTTACTAGAGATTTTGTTGAGTTAATTGAATTGTTGATCGTTGACTGCAGTGAATATTTTATGAATTCTAATAAATGTGGGGTTTCAAACGACTAACCCCATTCAAAAATTAGTTGCTGGCTAGCTGTTGGGAGTTCCTATATAAGCACTGATTGTATTTTTCTTGGTAACTATGTATGAAATAATGGCCATGAAAAACAATGATCAAGGGCTTTTCAAAGGCTTCTTTTATGAGCCGCTAGTATCATCTTCTTTTGTGTCTTAGTTTTTGATGCAGGAGCATCCAGCAGTACAACCAATTTATATCCTCCGATACGCTTATGTTCCCCTTCGAGCTGTGACGAGAAGAAAACGAGTCTTTCAGCCTTCCTTTTGGGTCAATCGAGAGTACCAATAAGGAAGATAACTAACCCGTGGACTCCTGACGCGGTTGCGCTCTATTCGGAGTCTGGACGAGAAGGAATCAACATTTTAATAGGCACCAAAACTCTAGAATTGATTTTTTAACCTTTTCTTTTATTTGTTTAAAATTTTTAAAATTAATTTTCTTTTCTAAAAGTTGGTTTAGATTTTATCTCTTATTCTTTTAAGAATTAGTTTTCTTTTCTAAAACTTAGTTTATATTTTATCTTATTTTTTAGGATTAGTTTTCTTTTACTTTTACTTGTTCTGTTATGACTTTTTCTTATTTCTTAGGCTATTTAAACAAGGGTTAGTGCTCTTGTAAAAACATGTTAAGTTTGG
>JBBUKS010000008.1:5844534-5855063 GCA_038050645.1 Hedychium gardnerianum | reverse complement strand
GAATAAAATTCACTTCACTATATGTTCTCAACTCTATATCAATATATAGATCCTCTAACGGGTTTAGATCAAATCCCAAAAACCCGCCTCCACTAGTCCTTTAATATGATCCACCAACTTAAGTTTGGTTCAAAACAAAATAAGTTAGTTCATGAACCAAACCTTTTGGCTCATTATCCAAATCACCTTTAATTAGAATCAAACCAATTCGTTTTATAATTAAACCAAAGAAGGTCCGTCTTGTCTTCAAAAGATGTGCTTCATCCACACTTTCGTTGTGTCACTCTTATTTTCATTTTTGCCCTTAGTATGGTCCAAACAGACTTAGTCACTCTCGATTTGAGAATCTAATTCTCAAATTCGTTTTAAATCTTTCGGATAAACTCATAGTGCGTGTGACGTAATAGATTTTTGGTTTATCTTGGTCGTCCATAATTAATTATTAATTATGGATCGATCATGAGTGACACCTAGTAGTACATCATGATCCCTAATTAATCGAAAAATCAACGATTGATCCCAAAACATCTTCTGAAACTTTCAGCAGTTACAGTGAGTTGTGCTTGTTCCTTTCACTCATCTTATACACACTTAGTTCAGGACATGATCTAAGTGTCTGTCCCCACTAGGCTGACTACGTCACACCTGGCCCAAGTAATACTAACTCATCATGTGGATTCAAATTACTCGTACATGTGTCCAAGAGTACAATACTCTTAACACGTGATGTTTTGGCCAAAGAGTTTGAGTAACAATCCTAACAGGCGACCATAGGGTATATATCTCCTCTCAAGGAGCGGTGAATCCTCTATGGGCTATCCAAACACCTTCAGACACTTTGACTTATACCCAATCATCCCAGGATCACACCTCCAAGGAGATGCTTGTTTAAGATGTCAAAGTATAAGTCTTCATGACTAAGGTGACTTGAATACCTCAAGTAGAAGAAAATTTGCACTCGAGTGCAATACAATCTTTATTAACATATCTATATATGTAGAGAACCATATGAAGTCTTGCAGCAAGTCACTCCGATGAACTAGTTATCATAACTAGCATATACGTTTAACTTTCGACATCCCAATATCTCTAGCTAGTGAGAAACAACTGTTTGGTTAGACAAAGGAGTATAACTCGTGCTAGTCTCATAGAATCAATGATGTCCGAACACATCAATTCGTCGACTAAAAAGATTTCAATACATTCATAATTACACATGTAGAGATACTCACTAGTTGTGATCTAATCACAAGTTCTCTCATGCTATGAATTGTATTGCGGACATTCAGTTAGTGAGTTTAAGATCTAATCATACACACAAAATATGTACACTCAAATCGTAAATTTTTATTTATCTAATAAATAGATACAAACCATAAGATAATTATCTTATGACACCTCTCAAATATAACACACTCCTAGTTGGCGTAATGTCAATCGCCATGGTATATAATACCATTAGCCTCTACATGATTCTCAAACTTGTTTTGAGGTAGAGGTTTCATTAAAGGATCCGCTTGGTTCCTTTCGGTGGGAATTTTCTTGATTTATATTTCATTCCTACTCTAAATATATAATAGCGGCAAAGCACATGTTTAGATGATTGATGAGACCTAGGTTCCTTGGTTCTATTAATGGCCTCATTGTTGTCACAATAACTGATACTGCTTTAACAATGCTTGGAACCACATCCAAGTTCGGTGACGAACTTCTTGGTCCAAACGCTTTTATTACTGCTTTAAAAGCTACAAAGTATTCTACCTTAGTGGAAGAATTCGCAATGGTTTTTTGCTTGGAACCTTTCCAAATTATTGCGACTCCATTTTAGGTGAATACGTATCTAGACTTGGACTTGGAAACATCCTTGTCCGTCTTGAAACTGGTATCAGTATACCCACGTATAATCATATCACCCCCTCCATTTACCAAGAACAAATCCTTAGTTCTTCTTAAGTACTAAAGGTTTGCCTTGTCAGTCACCCATCAATCCATTCCTGGATCCAATTGACATCTACTTGTGACACTTAGAATGTATGATATTACGGGCCTCATACATAATATTGCATACATGATTGATCCTATAGCTAATGCATATGGGATCTGACTCATGTGAATCCTCACATCTCGTATGCTCAGGCATATAGACTTTGAAAGGTAAATCCCAAGTCTCATGGGAATATAACCTTTATAGGATTCTTCTATTCTAAATTGTTTTGGCACTTTATTGATGTAAGACTAAGCAACCTTTCAAAACTATCTTTATAGATCTTAATCCCAAGGATATAGGTTGCTTTTCTCATGTCTTTCATAGAGTATAACTTGGATAACCAAACTTTAACTGACTATAGAATGGGCACATCATTTCCCATAAGTAATATGTCATCGACATATAATGCTAGGAATACAACCGCACTCCCACTAACCTTCATGTACTCAAAGGATTTAACTAGATTTTGTGAGAAATCAAACTTTTTAATTACATCATTAAAATGGATATTCCAACTCCTGGAAGCTTGCTTCAGTCCATATATGGACCATTAAAACTTGCATACTTTATTTTGTTAATAAATGTGAAACCATCGGGTTGTATCATATACACATCCTTGAACAAGTTCCTGTTAAGGAAAGTTATTTTCACATTCATTTGTCATATCTCATAATCATAATGAGCTACTATGGCCAAGAGTATCCGAATGTATTTAAGCGTATCCATTGGTGAGAAGGTTTCTTCATAATTAATATCATGTTTCAACGATAGTCTTTCTCCTCTGATATTTCTTTATAGGTAAACAAATTACCAACCATGTTGGCTTTCTTCTTGAAAACCTACTTTCACCCAATAGGTGTATTGCCTTCAGGTGGGTCTACCAAGTTCCAAACTTTATTTTCGTAGATGGAATTTATTTCCAATTTCATGGTCTTCGACCATGAGTCCATTTCTGAACTTTTTAGAACTTCTTCATAACTAGTAGACTCCTCATACTCAATGAGTAACACGTCTATCAATTCACTTATGAGAAATTCATATTACTCAGGAATTGGACGTGCCTTACTAGTTCTACGAAGTAGCGGTGTATAAATAGGTTCAATCATTATCTCATCCCTATATGCAATAGGTTGTGGGTCTTAATTAGTCATCTATTTTGTGTCTATTGGAATCACATGAACTACTCTTAGTTCAACCTTAATCCCACTATTTTCCTATAAGAGAAATTCTTTCTCTAGAAATACAACATGCCTTGAAAAAATACCTTTTGTTCTAAGGGATGATAGAATTGGTAACCCTTAGTTTCCTTAGGCTAATAAATAAATAGATACTTATCAGACATAGCATACAACTTATCTGATATAGTCCTCTTCACATAAAAAGTACAACCCCATATCTTAAAATAAGATAAATGAGATTCCTTACTAGTCCATAATCTCAAATGGAGTAGTAAAGACCGCCTAATTCATGACTCTATTTAGCAAGTAAATAGTTGTCTCAAGTGTGTAACCCCAAAAAGATGTGGGAAGACTCACACGATTCATCATTTACCAAACCATGTCCAACATGGTTAACACACTATTATTTTGTGGCATGTAAGCCAGAGTCCATTGAGATAATATCCCATTGTCCCTGAGATAATCTTGAAACTCTTGGCTTAAGTATCCACGTCCTCGATCCAATCGAAGTATTTTAATACTTTTGTCAAGTTGTTTCTCTAATTCATTTTTGAATTCTTTGAACCTTTCAAAGATATCAGATTTCTATCTCAATAGATACACATACCTAAATTGTGAGTGATCATCGATGAAGGTGATAAAGTAGCTATAACCTCCTCATGCATGAGTTGACATGGGTCCACATACATCTATATGTACAAGGAACAATATGTCATTCTCTCGTTCACTTTTTCCCTTAAAAGATAACTTAGTCATCTTGTCTTTTAAGCATGAATCATATTATCAAATGAATCCAATTTAAATGATTCCAGAATTACACACTTGTATAATTTGGACATGCATTTCTTGCATATATGTCCAAGGCAACAATGCCTCGTGCAGGAAGCTAATTGATTATCTAATCATCTACTATTCTTTAGCTCACTTATGTCATTATATATATGTGAGATACACCCGGTATTCAATACCTAAGTATTTAAAGAAATAGTATGAGTTCCAATCTCGCAGATATCTGAAGGAGATAGGGCATCGGATGTCTTTCTCTTCTTCATGGACTCAAGATAAATCTTGTCATTTCTTCTCTAATGTCCCATCTTACCACCATGGTAACATGGGCCCTTTGGAGCCAGTTCTTCTTTCTTAGCCTTGAGAATAATTCTCAAGTATCGAAGTCAATCTAAGAAGTTCGGCGTGGTCAGTTTGTTTGTTTCTAAAGTTAAGCTTAAATTGAAAGAAACATTTTGATTCTTATAAATTAGAAATACACAATCGAGCAAATATGAGAGAGATAATTTTATATAATGTAAACAATTTACATATAAGTAGAAATCTCACTTATTTATCAAATTCAAGAGCCCTTACTATGAATTTGGGAAATGATAGGTTTTCTCCAAGTGGGTTGATATCCACTTTAGATAAGAACAACCTTGGAGTGAGTCCAACAAGTCATTCTTAACTTTAGTGGTAGGTATCACATATACTGATTATGTATCACTTATACATAACTATCACATTATGCTATCAACTAATTGATATTCGCATAAGCATATGATTGTTAACTCATTAACAAGTACACATCGTATGTATATTATCCAACATCACCTCTATCCACATTAACCTTGGAGTGAGTCCAACAAGCTAATGCTTCAAGTTAAAGCTGACCCATTAATCGCGAGATCATATCTCAATGGTTTGAACATATCTAATTCTAGGTTGAGCTTGGAGCAACCCAAACAAGAAATTATACTCTAGTTCTCAACATATTAACGGAATGTGTAGACTTTAATTTTGATGTAAGGGATTTAGGTCTTATCGTTATCATGCAAATGTACTATCTACTGACATAAATGATGACATGACACATTGCACGCATGATAACGTTTATAATATAATAAATTCAATTACATGACATACAATATGACATGAACATGACATAAATGATGTAATATTTGTCATAATTTTATTTTGGAAATAAAATATGTTTTAAAAATTTGATTTCCATAAATCAAGATTTCTTTAATTAAATTAGGAAAAAAAATTCTAAAATTTAAATACATACTTTATCTAGAATATAATTCTTAATTAAGAATATCTAATTAATTAGGAAATAATTTCCTAAATTTAAATTTCCTAACTAATTTCGAAATATATAATTAGAACTTCTTAATTAATTTAGAATCTTTTAAATTTGAAATTTTATAAAATTATTTTAGAGATTTTTCCAAAAATTTGAATTTCCTAACTAATTAGAAACTTTCCAAAAATGAAGTTTTCCTTAATAAATTCAGAATATTTCCAAATTGAAATTTCCTAAATTGCCATAGAATATTTCTAAATTTAATTTCGTAAATTATTTCAGAAACTTTTCAAAATTATAATTTCCTAACAAATTAGGAAACTTTCTGAAAATGAAATTCTTAATAAAATAAGAAAATATCCAAAATTAATTATATAACTAATTATGAATCGTAAAACAATTTTATGATTATGTCGAAGATCAGGCTCTGATACCACTATTAGGGAGCCCAACGCGGATGCGTGTGTTGGACATGTTTCACAAATGCGCAGCGAAAGATAAAAATAATTCTAAATTATTACAACATACACATAACTCGCATGTAGGATACAACCATGTCAGACATAGCCGCAATATAAAATTTTACTAAAGCTAAATTAAACTATTTAATCTAGTCATACCTGTGAATTTGTTATCGAACCTTGTAGATAGTGTTTGCTAGCCTCGCAAGTCTAGCCTCTTTTGGAATCTAGAAGCAACCCTAATGTGGGTTGCCTCTACTCATATCCATGCCGAGTTATCTTTAAGGTGACTTTTGAAGTCATGAGTCATTTGTCTTCGATCGATACTAGATGAGCATGGAAACGATGTGTTCCGAGAGAGAGATCCTGATCCAATTTGTACCCAGCGGTAATTGCAACCAGTTGGTACAAATCAACTCGTGACAATAACTATTATGGTCACTGTTTGAAGACAACAAAAAACCCTGCAACAACGGGGCAGCGTTACGTAATCAAAATTTCACGGTAACATCGTCGGTAATATAAAAGATTATCGTATACACAAGGATTGTGGATTAATGCACTAGTGATTTTGTGAAGAAAGTTATCTAAACTAATCAAGTTGGGAGCTTATGAACTTAAAAGAGAGAAAGTGTGAGAAAGAGCTTTAGAGAGAGAGAGTTGTGAGGTCTAAGTCTAAAAGAGAGGGAAGTGAGTTGTGAAGGTTGGTTTAGGGAGCGATTCTAGGCTTTCGATTTCATTATGATGTTAGATAATACTCCTGTAACATGTCCATCTCCTAATTCTCAATATTACTCCTATGAACTAGGGTAAGTTCCTATGTCAAGATCATTTAACTCTAGAAAGTGGAATAAGTGTCGATGCCCTCTGTCACTAAGAGCATAAATGTTTGATTGAATGAGAATCCTCTATCATGAAGGATCTCTCAATTATCTAGTCTAGTAGCAACCTTAACATAGAAGTAACACCCTAGATCTACATGCATCATTCACATACACATTTCGTCAAACATGTACAAGACACAACACATATAGCATAAGAGGTAACATCTCATAGAAATAGAAAATTGACATATCCATAGTTTATACATCATCAATCACATCATAGATACTCCCTAACCCTAGAGTACAAGAGATCTACTCCATAAAAAAAGAGAGAAAACACAAAAATAAGTAAATAAGCATTTTATTCCCATTTGAGAGAATAAGGAAGGAATTCTTAGCCGGTTGATGTCTTGGCCTTCAGGAATGCTATCTTTGCTTAGATGATAGATGGATTAGAGAAATCTACCTCGGATCACCGAAGAAATCTTTGGAAATGGAGTATGGATGGACCTAGTATTCTACCTAGAAGGGAAGAACAACCTCCCTTGAGAAAGGGGTAAACACCCCCTTTTATAAGCATGGAGTACGACCCATGTTTTTCTGGCACACGACCATGCTTGAGAGGCATGACCTGGTCTTGAGGCTGAGTTGAGTGGAGGCACGGTCATGCCTGTGATGCACAACCCAGGGTTGAGGATGCACTGCTAGCCAGACACGAACGTGCCTGGGACACATGGTCATGCTTGAATTTCTCCCAGAATTGACACATGGCCGTGTTTGGGAGACACGGTTGTGCCTTGGCCTTCTTTAGAAATGTCACACGGCCGTGTTTAGGAGACACGACTATGCCTTGAGCTCCTACTATAAATGAGACACGCTAGTGCTTGGGGGGTACGACCTATTCCTTGGCCGTGCTTGGGAGGCACGACAAGGGTTTTCTCATGGCTGCTTTGCTTTTTGCTCTTCTCTCCGTAAAAGTTTCATTTTTCTCCAAAACACATCATGTAAATAAAAACACGCAAAGAGCATATCTCTGAATAATATGGAGTAAAAAGCATGATAACATAATAAATGAGGTGCAATAATGTAGATTATGTCAACATAAGAAGATGTGCAATATAAAGTTTCTAGAAACATATAATCTACGCACATCACACTCCCAAATTTAAACCTTTGCTTGTCCTCAAGCAAAAACATGCAATCTAGATTCATGTGGCAATGAGGTGCATCATAATCTCTAGTGATTCACATTAATCCTATCCCATAGTTTCATTGTTGAGCATGATATAAAGATTTGTTTAAGAATGAACTAATTAATAGTTCTCCGTACTCGGTGCAATAATTGACCTAACATTTTCAAGTATCTCTCTCAAGCGTAGTCAAGTCGTATCTAACTATGTTCCTTATGCTCCCGGCGATAGGCACTTACCTGCCATACACATGGTTCATCTTTCTCAACTACACAGGTTCTAAAAGGATAGCTCAGATCAAGAGAAACATAACTGTTATTTCCTCAGTAACCTAACTCGGTCTCAAAGGGGTAACTTGTTAGTTTTCACTCACGACAACTATTTTTTAACCCTTATTCTTGTCTCTTTTTTTTTATATGCTTGTATGTAGCAACACATAGCACTAAAATAAGTTGAGGGTTTTTGATTTTTCAAAATGAGCTAGCGTGATCCAAGTTTCTCCAGTAACATAAATGTAATTGAGAAATCACCTTAGAAACACAAGTACTAAGATGACCTTGGTGTGAGGAACTCTCAAAGTTTTTTTATCCACAATCAAGGACATGACAACGATGAACAAGATATGAAAGTTCAATCTTCATCCTAGATGGACAGATTATTGAAAATGTTAGAAGACTTCCCAGCTTCAAAAGCTCAAATGCACGAGGATATCAAGCAAATAAATGATAAGTGCAATGAAATGGACTCAGTATGCATTAGAATGTTATCTCAACTCTCAGCTTGGGAGGAGTCTTGGATGAGCGAAGATGTCTATGAAGATTTGGTGGATGGAAGTGTAGGGACATATTCTATGGAAGCAATGTCTCAAGAATCACCTTCGTTTGTTGATGAAAATGTAGGGACTTGTGCAATAAGACAAAGTCCCAAGAATCACCTCTTTTAGTGGCACCACCACCTGATCCAGAGCCTTCCCTACCCACCTTTGAATCCATGTTCAATGATTTAGTCTCTTTGGTGATTGGTAATAGTTAGATTTTATTTGGTGTATCTAAAGCTATTAACCAATTATTTTTCGAGCATGTTGGTGGAAGGATATATTTTGCATAAGATTCGCATAGATAATATTATGACAAACCTTTGAAGATGAGCATATTTGTTGAGAGACTCAAAGCCCTTGGTAAGAGGGTTTTGAAATATCTTACCCCTCCAAGAGAAAGATTTTGGTGAACCAAATAAGGGGTCGAGCTAATGACCTAAAACAAACGCTTCTTAGGAGACAACCCAAGGGTTCTTCATTTTGTTTTCAATTTCTTGTTCTCCTTTCTTACCTTTTTCCTAACCCAATCCCTCTACTTGATTTTTCTTGTCTATTCTTCTTTATTTAGGATTCAAAGATAAGGACGTGTACACTTGACACACATCACTTAGTAACTTCTCTAACTTCTTTCCACCTCATCCATAATATATTTTGTTTTCATTGGGACAATGAAAGATTTAAGTCTGGGGGGATGCATATATGGTGGGTTGTCAATTAGTTTCTTTTTGGTCATATTTCTTTTTCCATAATAAGTGTTTTGCTAGTTGAATCAGTCATTATATTATTGCTGACATGTTCTCATAGCAAGAATTCTAGCACGCTTATTCTAGATATTTATGTTGTTATGCTAAAGCATGCTAGTATGTTTAATGATCTATCTTCTCCTATCCATAGATAGCATAAAGTGAGCAATGTTTTTATTGAAAGAGTTTGAGTGTTGACCTAATTTAAGAATCTCTTCACACTATGCTTGATTTTGATGGTGGATACTTTCGAAAATTGTTAGAACCAGACTAGTATGCTTATTTTCCTTTGTGTCTTCTCTATTATATTTTGGTTACTGGATAACTTTGGTTCATGTCAACTCATTGGGAAAAATCTGTATCCCAAAAACAAAAAGATTGAGTTGAATAAGAAAATATGCACACAAAAGAAAAATAAAAGGAGAATAAGTGATACAAAAAATAGTTGTCATGAGTGGAAACTAACAAGTTACCCTTTTGAAATTGTGGTAGGTTACTAGAGAAATAGCTGTTATGTTTCTCTTGATAGCGAATATTTCTTTGAAACCTTGTATATTTTGAGAGGGATAAACTTTGTGAGTGGCAGGTAAGTGTCTATCGTCGAAAGCATGAGGAACATGGTTAGATGACAAATTAACTAGGCTTAGAGATTGACACTTGAAAAGGTTAAGCCACTTATCGCACTGAGCATGGAGAACTACTACTTAGGTCACACTCAAATAATTTTGTTATCTTACTCATTAGCGAAACTATACGATAGGATTAGAATGATTCACTAGAGATTATGATGTGGTATTTACACACATAAATCTAAAATGCAGGTTTTTGCTTGAGGACAAGCAAAGGTTTAAGTCTGGGGGTGTGATGTGCATAGATTATATATATTTTTATGCATTATTAGATGCACATCTACTTATATTTCATGAGCATAATTTATACTTATTGCACCCTATTTCATTATTAGATCATACTTCTACTCTTTTAGTTAAGAGAACAGCTCTTTATGTATTTTCATTGACAGGATGCGATTTTGAGCGAAAACAGCGCAAAAATAAATATTAGAGAAGCATAGGAGTGCCCAGTAGCCAGGTCGTGCCTCAACTCTACCACGGTCGTGCATTATAGGCGCGGTCGTGCCTTATAGGAATGGTCGTGCTTCATAGGCACGGTCGTGCCTCAGCCTTATCAGGACCTAAGGCCATGGTCGTGCCCAGAGACACGGCCGTGTGAGTCTCCCTAGGACTTCTCAAAT
>JBBUKS010000008.1:5821912-5835094 GCA_038050645.1 Hedychium gardnerianum | reverse complement strand
CAAAAGATATAGGATTTAAAGTGGTTCACAGCCCCTAGGTCACTAGTCTATGGTCATAAGGTCCTCACACGAAAATCCATTATTTTTCTTCTTTCCGGCCTTGACTGATGTAAAAGAAACCACTTACAATGCAGTTTTAATAATAGAGATTTAGAGGCAAAAAGACTGATGCATATCACTGCTGAATAAATATGCAATACATTACAGTGATTTTGGGATGACAACGAGATCTGATATTATGGATATATATTGCACTAATTCTCCCATTAGGTCACCAATAGAAAGATGAATAGAAATTGCAGAGATCAAGGCTTTCTCATCGAGTCTTAGAACGTTAAGAATTAGAGCATGCTTGATAGAGAGAAAATTATTGAGCACGATGAAGATAGTTAAAAAATTCTTGCTTGTGCGAACACCACAAACACTTTTATGGTTCTCAACATCAATCAATCGATTGTTCATGATCCATCAATTGATTGAACACTTTGATCTTATCATATCTACAAATGTTTGGTAAGCCAAAATCTTCAGAATCACCCAAATTACTTTCTTATTTTTTCATCAGTTCACCTGTGTACTCTTACAATCGATTATGTCACTGAAAAGTTAACTCACTATAAGAAAATCTTTATTCAACAATTCTCAAAAAATAATAATTTTATGTTAAAACTTTTATTTTTTATTTTTTTACCATGATTTTAACATAAGTCATTGTTTTTGAGTGATTTTTTTAATCAAAGATAACGATTTGTGAAAAATCATCTATAAATAATTTTTTGGGATACGACAACCGTTATTGAAGAAAAGTTTTCTTTGGATTTAGAGCGAGATAATAAAGATCTTCCCACGAAGAAAAGTCTCAATGATCAATTATTAAATGTTCTTCGCTGTTTAGCTAAGACTTATTTGTCTAATGCAAGTGTTAAATTGTGGTTGTTCTCCTTATGGTTGGAGGTTATCATTCGAGTTTCCAGCAGAACACGTAACTTCTATCATATGCACATGAACAACATCTTGTCATTGTCATTGGACACTCTGCCAGTATAATTTCTCACATTTTGTATTCTGAAAGTTACTTGTTAGATAGTTAATGCAAAAATCAAAACTTGTAAATTTTTGTCTTAATTTGACTCATAAAGGATATTATGAATTTTCTTCTCTCATATTAATGCTTACTCATATGTTATTTTTAAGATATAACATATGAGTAACGCTTCTAGATTTTTGAGCCTATATATGGATCAAATACAGAACTTTTATGTATCTTTATATGCCATAAAAAAAAATAATTAAAAAAACATATATGGGTTTCTATTCATTTTTCTTCTGTGCGAAAGTTATTTAAATTTTGATGGCTTTCTTTATTCTAGAAATTGTAATTGCTCCATTAAATAACAAAGTGTGGTAGTTCAGATCAACAATCTTTTCGCTAGGAATGTCAACATCTTTAGTACCGACTTTGATAATATCTTGTGGTATTTTATTGGATTTAGAATATATTTACCTTGCATGCGATTGTTTATTTTTTGTTCTTGATGATTCTTGAAAACTCATTGACGCATTGTAGATTTTTGTTTCGGGTATATGGATTTTGTAAATCTTAGCTGATATATATGTCTTTTTTCGAAGGGACGAGAGAGATGCAACGAGGAATTGGCTTTGTTTCAAGATCGCTTTGTTAATGCGGAGAAGATATTTTGTACATTGTGAAAAAAGTTGATTTATGATTTGATAGTACTAAATTTAGATGTGTACAGTTAATTTTGTAAATCTTAGTTGACATTAAAATGGTTGTGAAAAGTAATTAAAGACATTTTGCATATTGTGAAAAAAATTGATTTATGATTTGATATTCTAGAAATTTAGATGTGCCTTTAAACGGTTGTGAAAAATAATTAAAGACAACGATTTTAAATTATTGTCGAACCATCATTTAATATTGAGGTCCTCAAGAAAAATAACGGTGTTTAACTGTTGTCAAAAGTATTTAAAAACAATGATTTAAAATCGTTGTAGAATTATCTAACGCGTTTAGAGATAATGATTTAAAATCGTTGTCGTTTAACACACTTTTAACAACAATGTCAATTACAACAGTTTTTAAATGATAAAGATAACGGATAAAATTTGTTGTTAATGAGCATTTTTGTTGTAGTAACTTCTAGAGTCAACTCACAAATATTTTGTTTGATCTAAAATTTAAGCCGTCAATGTAGGACATGATCGTCCAATAGAGGGGGTGGGGTGAATATCACTATTTTGAAAACTTTTTTTTTTCTTCAAAAATCTTTCGAAATCCAACGACGCGAAAAAATAAATATAAGAACTCAGACGGTTACTTGATTCACAGTCCATCGATTTCTACTCCAAGACCTACGATCCCTTGGATCGTTTTTGAAAAGCAATCCACTAAAATTCTCCTTTCAAAAACTTTCGATAAAGAGATAAACCTTTACAAGTTGTAGGGGATAATAACAACTTTACTAACACCTAATGAAATGAAATGCAATAATAAATTTATCAACAACGAGAGAATAAAGTTCGGTGTAGATTGTCAAAGATCGTTTTGGCATGATAGATGTGCAAAGCTTCCTTGAACAACGAAATGGAGGAAAGCATTGCGTATGAAGAATTATGAGATCGATATTAAGCCTTGGGTTTCAATTCTCTTTTATAGTACTAGTTCAGTCAATTGATAAATACGTTTAATCAACTGAACCCAATCAAATCCTGTCGTGTCTGTGCTTGATTTTTGAATTTTCTGATCAATTGAACCTCTAGATCGGTCGATTGAACCCGATATTTCCTTACTTGCTCTGATCCAATCAGATCAATCCCGCGTGATCCGCTTGATCGGTCGACTAATCCACCTGATCACTCGATTGAACCCCAAAGAATTCCTTTGTTGGCTGATCTGATCTTATCTGATCCTTGCTTTCCATATATATTCGGTCAATTGATCCTCCTTGCTTTCCACCTAATCAATCGACTAAACCCTTGTTTCTTTCTTAGCTCGAATCGAAACTAATATGTGCTTACTACTTTGATTGGTCGACTAAACTACCCTTTTTGGTCGATCAAATCCTTCGGTCAATCGAAGACTATTTTTCTAGAAAATAAAGTTAGCACAAGAATAACAATAATAATCTTGCAAAACAGAATTAGTAACAAATATGTATGCATGATTTATTTTAACAGTTAAAATTGTCTGTTCTCAATTTAAAAACCTTCATTGGTTTATGTAGTTAGATCAATGCTTAATGTTTGTCCCAAATGGGATGCATCCTCACTACATTCCAAAATCGAAAGGTCTCTCTAGCACTTACCTTAACTTATCCATCAAACACTCGGTCTAGTTGACTTGTTTGGACTTCTTCTTCTGCTGCTTAGTGTTCAATCGACCCACTAGGACTTTCGTTACTTGATGTCCGATCCAACTGACTCATCAAGTGTTTCGCCAGATCAACTCATCTGGTCTTGTGCATGGTGTCCTTCTAATCCACTAAGACTTTTCTGCCTAGTGTTTAATTCTCCTAATCCACTAGGACTTTCGATACCTAATGTTTAGTCTTCCATACCCATTAGAACTTTTCATGTCAAGTGACCTGCACACATAACTCTCATATTAAACACATAATGTCTTATTTTAAACCCTTTGTCATCAAAATATAAATTCGATTATCGATGCTGTCTGTACTAATAATCTTCATCTTTTTGACGTTTGACAACACAATTTAAAATTAGAGAAAATAAACCTTCTCTAATAAAATTTAACATGCTTTTCTAGAAATTGTAAACTCAACTCATAGCAGTTAAACTTGGATCAAAGTCAGAAAGATTTAACTAACTTAAATTGAGATTACATTGTTAAAGTTTAAGTTAAACTAGATCAAGTCGTGATAACTTTAGCAACTTAAAGTTTAGCAGAAATAGCAAATAGTAAATTCAGGTTTAAGTTGAAAGTCTAACAAACTTGAAATAATTAACTTAAACTTTAATCTAAATTAAAGTTCAATTTTCACAAGTTCAAATTTTTTAAGTCCATTTTTCTCTCAGCTCAATTTTAAACTTATCTCTCCCCTTTTGACACCTAAAAAATAGAGATCATTGCAATTTTGTAGAGAAGACTTGAAACTGTAGGATCGAAAAGCGCGATAGAGGGGGGTGAATATCGTTCGTTTAAAAACACTCTCTTTTACGAAAACAAATATAGAGATAGATGTGCAGCGAAAAATAAAGCAAGACAAGAAACACTCGGACGGTTTACTTGGTTTGTAGCCTAGCGACTACTACTCCAAGGCCCACGATCCCTTAGACCATTTTCAAAGGAGCAATCACTAAAATCTCCTCTCCGAAAAGCTTTTAGAGAAGGAGGAGGGCATATAGAGATGAAGGTGATAGAAACATACTACTATCGCTTTAATAATAAATGCAAGTAATGAAATGTTACCGACAACACTTGAATAGAGATTCAACATAGGTTGTCGGAGAGTCTCTCAGCGTAGTAGTAACAAAACTTGCACAGATGAAGCAATAGAAGATAGATGGATCGATGAGAGAATTGATTGATTGAGTCTCAGACCTCGAGACTCTTTTTATAAGTTTTCCAACTGGTCAATTGAACCTTTCGATCGATCGATCTCCAGAATCTGCCCGACTTCGCGTCCATGTTCACGATTTGCCCAGATCGTATCTCCTGCGAAATCAGCCTTTATCGATCAATCGACTCCTTGTTCGATCGACTGAACATCTTAACTTCCTTTTGCTGCTTGATCCGATCTTATATGATATGTGCTTACCATATGTGTTCGGTCGACTGACTCCTTATTCGATCGACTGAACCTTGTTATTTCCTTCCCTTTTTGATATGATCTTATCTGATCTTTTCTTACCAAATATGATCAGTCGATTGAAAGTCCTATCGATCGACTGAATGGTTATTTCTTTCTTTGCTTGGATTCGAATATGATTGTTCTTATCCACCTGGATTGGTCGATCGAACCCTTCAGTCAATCGAACCCTTTGGTCAACCCAAACTTTGTTTTTCTACAAAACAAAGTTAGCACAGTATATATATAGTGATAAACCTATAAGACAGAGTTAGAGCCAGATAAATATGCATGAATTATTTCGACAGTTAGGACTAACTGATCCTTACTTAAAAACCTTCGTTGGTTCCTTGAGTCGGATCATCGCCTAAGGTTGTTCCAACTGGAACACATCCTCACTGTCTTCTAGAATGGAAGACCTCTCCAGGACTTACCTTACTTACCTGTCAAACATCTGATCTAACTGACCTGTTTGGAATTCTTCTTCTGCTCAATGTCTAATCGACCCACCAGAACTTTCCCTACTTGATGTCTGGTCACCCATCAAATGCTCTGTCAGATCAGCTCATCTAATCTTCTTCCTTGTGTCTAGTCCTTTTGATCCACTAAGACTCCTTTGCCTAGTGTTTGATCTTCCTGACCTATTAGGTTTTTTCTATGCCTAATGTCTGATCTTCCTGACCCATTAGGACTTTCCATGTTTAGTGTTCTGCACATTTAACTCACATATTAAACACATGATATCTAACTTTAAACCCTTTATCATACATCAATAAACAAGTTTGATTATCGGTGCTGACTGCACCAACAATCTCTCCTTTTTTGATGTTTGACAATACAATTTAAACTTAAAGAAAAAATACACCTTTCTTGAATAGTTTTTAACATGCTTTAACAAAACGCCAGATTTTAAGTTTTAAAGAAGTTAATGATCAAGATAACTTAAACTTAGATGATAGTTTACAATTAAACTATATCAAGATTTTGATAACTTTAACAACTTAATTTATAGTAAACAAATGGTAAGTAATGAGTTCATTGCTTTAAGTTGAAAGTTCAATCAACCTCAATATAACTAACTTAAATCTAGGTTCAGCTAAGTTTCAATTAGATTTCTCTAAGCTCATTTTAAATTCATCTCTCCCCCTTTGACACACGTCAAAATAAGGATTATTGCATAAAATTTATTTGAAATAACTTTAAAAACTTCTTTAATATAAAGATGCATTTTTTAAAGAATCAATTTCAAAGTTTTATCTAAAGATATCATAAGCATCTAATTTAAAACAAGCACATAAAAGATAATTTAATCATGCATAATCCAAATAACCAAAACAACATAAGTCAAATACAACATAAACCTAAAGCATCAAGTCAAACTACAAGTCAAACTAAATAGTCAAACATAAGGTAAAGGCAAGGTGTCTAGCAATCAAACTACAAAACATAGTCATAGTAAAGTCTAGATAAATAGAGATCTAGTTAGATGATGGAGGAGGTTGCTGCTGACTCATGTGTTAAGCTCTGAGAAAGGCAAGCATGCCCTGCTGCTCCTTCGTCAATGTGTTGAATCGCTCATTCATCTGCTGAAATCCCTCATGCATCTCCTACCGAAGACTAGTGTATCGATTATTCAAGTCTGGAGTTGCTGTGGGGGCTAGAGCAGGTATATCTATGGGTGCATCAGTGGGCTCCGCAGCTGGCTGAGCAGCGAGCTCCTTATCCTCAGGATCCTCGTCATGTGGGGCATGTGGATGACGGTCTTTGAATACTAGAGTATGGCTACTTGTTTCTATCCAGCGGACAACTGTCTAATGTGTATCTTATCAAAATGAATGGATATAGGTTTGACATTGTCTGATGCTGTGTTAATGCCAAAAGAACTTAGTAATGATGTGATGATATGACAGTATGTCATGTGGACCCTTTTGGAGGAACTAAATCCAAAGTAATGAATGATGGTCTTAAACACCCATAAACCTATGTCAATGTCAAGTCAGTGTTTAAGAGCATACATGAGAAATAGGTGATAGGTCTAATGACAAACTTATCTTGAGTGGCTAGAGGTAGAATGCAATTGACAATTGCTTTGCAAAAAGGATTGTCTTGGGGTCTTAGCTCAACAGAGTTCATTATTTTAGGATGAGGACCCTCAAAAAAATCGGCATACATGGAGACCAAAGTAAGATGAGTGTAAGGCTTGGGTAAAATCTAAGAAAAGTTTGGAAAGAAATAAAAGGTGTCATTAGTTACCCAAGTATGAAGAAAGGATCGAACCATGTTAATAGTGAAAAGAAAGTCTTGACATGAAATTCTAGTCTTATAATTAAATTCATCAATTTGCTGGGGATTGTTGTAAAATTCAGAGGATAGGTCAAAATTGATAAAGTTCATGCATGTTAGCAAATCCTGTAATGCATAATGGTTGAAAATTTCCATTACATCAAGATAGTATTTCATGAAAAATGGCATGTCTATATAACACATTCCTAAATGACGAAATGTTTTTGTTTGGAATGATTTTCTTAGTTCCTCTATGGGAAACCTAAGATCTTGGATGGGATTAGAAGGGCTAGCCTGATCTTGGATGTTTTGGCATTTATTGTGGATAAAGATCAAAAATAAAGAAATAAAGAAAAACTAAGTTAGAGAGGGGGTTCAGAGTCATTATCAAGACATTTTTGATGCTTTAGAGGTTTCAAAAAAATTCGGAGAGCTTCGAAAACCTTGTTTTGACACAAGAATATAAGAGAAAGAGGAAGGAAAGCAAGTTGGTGTGAGGATTCATTTGCACCCGTCGTTGTTTTTATAGTGCATGCTCAGTAAATCGAACTAGTTTATCAATCAATCGATACATTAATTTTAAGTCGATGGCTTAGGGTTACGACGTAAAAGTGGTTGGATTTTGTAGAGTTTGATGAAACTCAGTCGACCGAATGGGTTAAATCATGTCACATTTTTATGGTCCCGAGGCTGATCGATCCCCCGATAGCTTGTTAGGTCGACCGGTAGGTGTTGATCGACCAAAAAATCTATTTTCCAAAAAAATAAAAATATTCTTTTTTTCAAAGTATTTTGTTTAAAATAACACATTTAAGAATTCATCCTTAAAGAATTGTCTAACTCCTTTTCCCTTTACACAATTGATATTAAATGATCAATGAGTTTAGTTTGGAGTTAGTCACTTTTAATGATCATTTTGATTTTTAAACCCCTTGGTTCATGTTGATGCACTTGTCTACATCTAGAACTAGGGGTAGATCCTAACATCTCATGCCCGTCTACGTGGCTCAATACACAAACATGTTAACTGTTAAGTGTTTGTGAGATGCTAAGGCTGCCTAGATCTATATATTCATGCAATCCATGATAGAATCTAGGCTAGTTCTAAAAAAGAAATAAAAAATAGATAAATATGATATAAACACGAGTCTATTCTATTTCTCTCAAAATTTCTTAATTCCTAAAGGTTTGAGATGAGAAATAAGAAGAAAATTATTAATTTTACTTAACATCTCACCCTTTCTAAGTTAATAATCAAGGTAGCCTTAATGTGATTGTGAGACAATTTTTAATTTCACTTGATTTAAAATTAGTTTGAATTTTGAAAATGGTTGATTAACCCTTGTGTTAGATAAAAACATAGCTTTGAGTTCATTAAGAAGGAGTTTTCAAAATAAGCTTCAAGGTTGTGGTGAGTCACAAGGATATCATTAAAGTAACAACATGCCTAAGACAAAACTTTCCCAAAACAACCAACCCATAGAACTTAATACTAAATTTTGGTCTAACTAGCTCATGTTTGACTAGGGTAGCTTCAACTAGACCACTAAGTCTAGTGCACCGGGTAGAACACATATGATTCAACCTCAACATGCATTCGATAGAGGTTCCTTAGCCTACTATCATTGCAATCCATAACGATGCTAGGTTGTTAAGGTTAATAATACTTTTTATCTAACCATTATAAATTAAGCAAAAAACAAAACAAGCATAAAGAAAGCATTAAATTAGACAATCATGCAATTTTAATAGGAAAGAATTGTCCTTTTATTGGCTCCCCCTGAATCATAACTTAGATATGGTCTATCTAGGAAATGAATTTGATCCTTGGGGATCCAATACTGATTTGGTCAAATTTTGTTAAATAAACATGCTTTAGGGACCTATACTTGGACTTGATTTCGAACATTTTGATTAGGTAATGACAAGTAGGATCTATTTGTTATATTAGTTTTGTATCCAAGTCTGGACTTGTTGTTGTTACAAAATCCAAAGTGCACGGTTACGTTGTCAGTAATAAAAAGTATCGAATGCATAGGGACTGTTGATTAACCACTAGAGAGTTCGCAAATTAAGTTATCTAGACAATCGAAGGTTGGTTGAATATTTGAGAACTAGAGAGCTTGTGAGCAAGAGCTTGAGAGAGAGATAGAGAGTTGAGAGAAAGAGAGAGAGAGAGTCTTGAGAGAGGGTGAGCTTAGGGAGACTGATTCTAGGATTTCAGTTTCATTATGATACTAGTTAATGTCCCTAATCCATATTCAATTTCTTACCATCCATGTTTATGATCTTGTAAGGATTCTAACCAAATTATTGGTGAGCTACAATAATTCTAATATCATTAAGTAAAGGAGTAACTCTAGAAAGTCTGATTAAAGGGATATCCTCTGTCACTAAGGGCTCCCCGGTCATACAATCGCTAGAGTTATCTGGTTACTTCCTAATGAGAATTAAAAGCTACACCGGAGTGTTTACACCATTAATCTCTAGTTAGCTATCCTAGAAAAGGTTTATTCCTTATTTTAAGGTCATTACCCCAGGAAGTGGTTAATAATCGATACCCTTTGTCACTAAGGGTATAGTAAGTCTAGTTGAATAGGTATCTTCTATCACTAAGGATCCCTTGGTTATCTAGCCCTTAAGAAATCTTATATTAGGATCAAATCCTTCACATCTACATGCATTACTGACATACACATTTCGTCAAAATGTAGAAGACACAACACACATAGCACAATGTGTAAGCATCTCAAAGAAACAAGGAAATGACATATACATAGTTCATATATTAACATCATATCATAATTACTTCCTACATCCTAGAACTTGGAGATTACTCTATGAAAAAGGAAGAACAAACCAAAGACACAAAATAAAGCATTCTTACAACCCAAAATCTGAGTTATGAGGAGAAGAGATACTTATCGAGGAGATTATCAGCACCTTTGGGATGTTTCCTTGCTTCGGAGGAGGACGAATCATCAAGTTGGATGGAGAAGGAAGCTCTGGGGTTCCCCCCTAAGGGGAGAACCCTTCCCCAAGGAGAGGGGATGAACCCCATACCAAAGATCCCCTTAAAAGAGATGAAAAATCCCCTTTTATAGGCAGGGGAAAGGCTCCTGCTTTTTGGGTCACATGGTCTACTCTCAGGCATGGCTAGGCCGTGTAAGGGGGCTCTAGTTGAGCCATGGTCGTGCCTCTCTAGCACGGTTGGGCAGTGTGAAGCACTGGCCCTTGTGCATGGTCGTGCCTCTGGGCATGACCCAGGCATGAAGACGGAGCTGCTCCTTTGATGAAGCACGGTTGTGCCCTCCTAGCATGGCCCTGGCATGGGTTTTACTATAGCAGGGACATAGTCGTGCCCTCCTAGCATGACTTGACTAAAGCAAGAGTTTGGTCATGCCCTCTTGGCATGACCTATCTGAGGCTAGGGCATGACCATGCCTGTGAGGCATGACCCTAGCTGAAGGTACTACACGGTCGTGCCTATGAGGTACAGCCCTAACTGAAGCAAAGCGAATGCAGGGACACGGCCATGCATATGAGGCACGGCCCTGGCTGAAGCAGAGCTAAATAATTTGTTGGGCTCTGCCAAAATAGGTTTTTTATCCACTAGAACACTTTATCTCGAGTTGATGTCTGAACCAAAGTTGTAGCCCTTGAAATTATCTTCAATTTAATAGTTGATTCAGCGAGAAATTCCAATTGAGCCAAAAGTTATGATTGTTTAAATTTTGGTCCACAAATTTTAACGGAGCATGGGACATGACCATGCATGGGAGGCATGACCGTCCCTTTTAGAATGGCAAGATTGTGGTACATTCTGTGGCACTCTGAAGTAAAGTTGTAGATCTTTGAGTTATCTACATTTTTGAAGTTGATTCAGCCCGTTTCTCTAACAATACACAAAGGTATGGCTGTTTTACTTTTGGTCCGTAGTGTTGTCTGGAATTCAACACGATCGTAGCATGATACTTAGTTACTCTCTTTGTTGCTCCAATGTTCATTTTAGCTCCATTTTTGCTCCGAACACATCCTGTTAATGAAAATAGAGAAAGAGTATATCTCCGAACAAATAGAGTAATTTTGCTGATAAAATAATAAAGTAGGGTACGATAACGTAAATCCTTCTCATGTAATACAAGAAAATGTATGTCAAATAATGTCTAAAAACATATATAATCTACGCACATCACACCGCCAAACTTAAACCTTTGTTTATCCTCAAGCAAAACCTGCAATCTAGATTCATGTGTGTAAATGATGCATCATAATCCTTAGTGAATCAATCTAACCCTATCAAATAGTTTCATTAGTAAGCATGATAACAAAATTATTTGAGTGCGGCCTATGTATAAGTTCTCCGTTCTCACTGCAATGAGTGACTTAACCTTTTCAAGTGTTAATCTTCAAGCCTAGTTAAGTCATCATCTAATCGTGTTCCTCATGCTTCTGACGATAGGCACTTACATGTCACTCGCAAAGTTCATCCCTCTCAAACTACACAAGGTCTCAAAAGAATATTCGATATCAAGAGAGATATAACAGTTATTTCCCCAGTAACCTAACTCAATCTCAAAGGAGTAGCTTGTTAATTTTCACTCATGATAACTATTTTTTTCCCCTTATTCTCCTCTTTTTTTTTTCCGTTTGTGTGCATATTTTCTTTTTCAACTCAATCTTTCTTCATCTTTTTTCGGGATATAGGTTTTGTGCAATGAGTTGACATGAACCAAGGTTATCTAATAACCAAAATGTAATAGAGAAGTCATATAGGAAAACAAGCATACTAGTCCAGTTCTATGAATCATAACTATTTTCTGAAGTATCTACTATCATAGTCAAGCATAGTGTAAAGAGATCCTTAAACTAGGCCAACACTCAAACTCTTTCATTGAAAACATTGCTCACTTCATGCTATCTACGGATAGAAGAAGATAAATCACTAAACATACTAGCACATATATCACAACATATGAAAGTCTAGATACAAGCGTGCTAGAATTTTTGTGAGAAAACAAGCCATGCCATAATGTGAAGATGATGCAACTAGAAAAATTTATTATGCAAAAAAAAACATGACAAAAACTAACCGACAACCCAAGATATATACATTGCCTCAGACTTAAATCTTTCATTGTCCCAATGAAAACCAAAATATATAACGAAGGATGTGGGAAAAAGAGGAAGTTAGGGAGGTTACCAAGTGACATGTGTCAAGTGTATAAGTCATTCCACCACTGAAGGCACTCCTCCATTTGGTAGTCACGCTCCTCCTTATCTTTAAAACCTGCAAAAAGAAGAATAGACAAGAAAAACTAAGTAGACAAATTGGGTTAGTTAAACTAAAAACTATGAAATAAAAGAAAAATAAAACGAAAATAAGAGAGAACTTGGGTTGCTTCCCAAGAAGCGCTCATTTTTGGTTATTAGCTCGACTTCTTATTAAGTTCACCAATGAGGTATAACTTCAATCATGGAGGGGTAAGATATTTCAAAACTCTCTTAGCAAGGGTTCTCAGTCTCTCAAAAAATATGCTCTCCGTCAAAGGCTCATCATGAGTTCGTTCATGTGATTCCCGTGCAACATACTTCCTTCCACCAACATGCTCGAAAAAGAATTGGTTAGTAGCATAAGATAAATCAGATAGAATCTTACAAATCACCAAAGAGAGTAAATCATCGAACATGATTGCATATATAGATAAGAAAAATTCTAGCTCAGGTGGTGGTGCCACTAAAAGAGGTGATTATTAGGGCTTTGCCTCTACTACACAAGTCCCTACACTTTCATTTACAACAAATTTATTACCTTCAATATCCATAGTCTCAAGTGGTTGTGTGACCAAAGGAAGTGATTCTTGGGTCATTACTTCCACGGTACAAGTCCCTACACTTTGTTACGTAGCCGCAAGTGCACGACAACGTCGTCAGTAATATAAAAGATTATCGTATCCACAAGGATTGTAGATTTGGTGAAAGAAGTTATCTAGACTAATCGAGTTGGGTGCTTGTGAACTTAAAAGAGAGAAAGTATGAGAAAGAGTTTGAGAGAGAGAGAGAGAGAGTT
>JBBUKS010000008.1:5811774-5821812 GCA_038050645.1 Hedychium gardnerianum | reverse complement strand
AGTTTAACGCTGGCTGGCAACCTAACGCAACCCTCCTCCTTTATCCGGGCTTGGGACCGGCCATGACTAGTTCGTCAGATAGCTTTCTATCTCAGACTGTTTTACCCAACTTTCATTCATCCACCTATTAGGCCTTTCACTTCCTCGATTACTCTTTCCACCTTCTTGACGCTTGTTTTTAACTCTGCTGTTAACTTAAGCGTTTCTTCTTCAACTAGCTTTGGTTGTTTAGCAATCTCAACCACTAGTTTTCTTACTTCAGTTTTGGTCAAAGGCTTATGGCTATATACCTCCTCCTCAAGATTCTTAAGCGAAGTTTGTAGCTGGGCTACTTCCTTCCTTAAAATCTGATTTTCTTCACTTAACTGATAAAAGTGTTTTAAAGAGACTTTTGACAATAGACAAATTTTGTCAAATACAACTCCTAAGTTATTAGCTATATCAGAAAGCTTAGGTGTTTGGGCTTCTGCTAAATCTAGGTATTCAAGGTTTACGGTTCGGGACTTACTGTACCATTCCTTTATGTTCTGCTCAAATTTTTCTGACATAACATAAACTTACTTATGGCTTAGGAGTTCATAAAACTTTCATGCTCACCTGACTGGCCACGACTCCTTAGAGACTTACGCGCACGGCAGTCTTTTGCAATCAGTTAACAAACTCGATCACCTTATTGTAAGTTTTCTGTTTATCACCAAGAAGTATCCTTAATTAAGACCTTCAGGCTTACCGTCTTACGCACTTACTAGCCTTGCGGAAATCCGGACCAAGGATGCTTATCGAGTCTCCACCTGTTAGTCTAGTAAATCTCTTCTTGAAGTAATATCATAGAACCGAGCATAAATTTAGGAAGGCACAAATAGTCTCCCTTACCTCAACCTTGAACAAAGGGGTTTAGCCAGCCATGAGCTTATAATCAAAGCTCTGATACCAGAAAAATGATCGCTATCTCAGAATTTGAAACTAAACCCGAGATGAACCCGGAACAATTTGCGGTTAAGGAACTTGAATAATAAAATTAGGTAAAAGCCTTGTCTATTCATCCTGAATAATTCAATAAAACTGCAAACTCAACCTACAAAGAAATATAGAAAAGCAAGATCCAATTTTGAGAGAGCATCTAACTGCACATCAGTTAAAATGTCCTCAGAAAATCATTCCTGTACAATCTGATACCTTAAGAATATCTTCCAAATATTCATGTAGCAAAAAAACCATAATTTCATCTGACTTATAAACATAACTTACTTTTGCTGTTTTACTCCCATTAACTGCAAGGGAAGCAATAAAATCAAACAGTGGTTCTTGGCACTCGCTAAGGTTGCAAGGAAGAGATGGCCAATAATTCATTTGCAGATTGATGTTCAAATGAGGAGCTGCACTGGTAACACATGAAAATTAACAATAAGGCATTTGACCACTCATGGAGAGAAGAAAGTAAATAGAAAAGAAAAACATATCTCTGGAACTACAACTGCATAAGCTAAGTATCATTGTATCAGTTGAATATGTTCCATAATTTTTTGAAACCAGCAATGTGGCCTGCATAGCTATTCGGCTAAGAAGAAAAAGAGTAGAAGATATATATATTATAATGTTCAATCATTTTAGTCCGACAATGATAGTTTAATTTTATTATTACCTTTAAATAGTGGGATATCATCTACTCTACAAATAGGTGTAAAGTAGGTAAAGTAATGGGTGGAATGGGTAAAAGAGAATATTAATATATTATAATATTGGAACTTAGCGACTTGGTGTGCACATGTGACAATGACTTATCAGACGCATTTCTAAAATTTTGAATTATTGCACCATTTAGGCAATAAATTCAAAATATTTATTATAATTAGTCAAGAAGTATTATATCCTTTGGATTGCATCCTTTAGGAAATGGACACGCAAATCAATGGTCTGGATCGATTTTGATGAGATAATTTTTTAATAGACGAATGCATCATAATCTATAAATAATTGACAAATTATTTAGGCAATCTCATCTCCCCTAATACCATTCCCGCAATTATAACTCTAAAGAAAGTGACTCACAATTTAAAGCCAGAATTGATAACAATTTTAATGTGATAATTGGGAACAAAGGAGAAGACTATTGCTGCTTTCAGGATGATAAACCATGACTTGGTGAAACTGGAAAAATTGACGGGCACCAACTTCAACTGTTAGAAGTACAACATTGAGAAGCAAGGGGCAGATACGTTTTTAATTATGAAATATTTCGAGCTTGTTAAGGTTGATAATGCTTCTATTATGAATCAAGCTTAAAGATTGCAATATCCATGTTCTTGAGTTCTTACATCCTTACAAGTGGGTGTTGTTATAGGTAAATTAGCTTCCACCTGGAGAGACCACAGGAAAAAACTACCTCACACCATCGAAGATTTTAGCTTGGAGCAAATCCAGAAGCATTCACAAATTGAAGAAAAATTATGACCAAATCTTCCTGGTTTTCAAGTGAGTTATGGTAGAGAAATGAAACTTATGGGAAACAAAAGAAAGTTTTCAGATGTTTGCAACCAGAACAGGAGCTTGATGAGCAATCAGAATAATCCTAACAAAGTAAAGAACTTGCTGTTACTGTGGCAAGAAAGGACATCTTAAATGAGAGTGCAGTTTTCTAAAAAAGCAAAGAAAAGAAACTGAAAACGCAAATATTCTGGAACAAAAAATTTAAGAACCTACTGCTATGGTTTCTATCATACATGTTAGAATGATTATTAAACTGCACTTGGCAACAAGAAGTAAATTTGTTGATTTGTGGTATGATTCAGGACAGTTCATGTCCGCAATGGTAAATCTCAATTTAAACCTTATGAAGATACTCAAAATGGAGAACAAGTGCTGATGGGAAACCATAATGGTTCTTGGAAGAGGCTCTATTAAACATCATTTTACTTTATGAAGATTTTAGCTTTAATTAATTTCCTCCACTTACCAAATGTAAGAAAGAAGCTTTATCTGTTTGTTTGCTTTTTAAGGGAGGTTTCAAGGTTGTAACAGAGTCTGATAAACACATCCTTTTCAAATCTGGAAACTTTGTAGGAAAAGGATACTGACGAGGATTTTTAAGCTTAGCATTAATAATAATTCCAACAATTCTGCTTATATTTTTGACTTTTTTTTGTTCCTTATTGCATTACTGTTTAGTACGTGTTAATTTTTAACTATAAAACTTATGGCTAAGAAGGATTTGATTTCATATTCTATTAATGATGAAAGAAAACGCCAAACTTGTGTTCAAGCAAAAATGACTAGAAAAATCTTTTCCTAAAGTTCCAAAAGACAATAGGTATTAGAATTAGTATATTCTTACACGTGAGTTAAATGAAACTTTAACAAGAGGCAGCAATAGGTATTTCAGCCAAGTTTAAAATCTCGATAGTGCCGAGGTTTCGGTCCCTAATCGAAATGATACGGTTTCGGTATCGTATCGTGCCGATATGGTTTCGGTATTTTTTTATTTATATATAGTAATTATTAGATAAATATATTTATTGTGTATACTACTTTATATATAATAATTATATAAATTAACTATTTATTCATTTAATTAATTATTAATTAAATAATATATATTCAAAATGGTAAAAAAAATATGAAAATATCAATTAAATAGTAAAACAGTAAAAAAAAATATTAGAATATAAATCTGATTTTTTTAGAATTTTTTAAAAAATTTAAATAAAATTTAAAACATTAAAAATATTTTTCAGAATATTAATTAATAAAATTTATTAATTTTTTTAAAAGTTTAAATATATTTTTTTAAGATAATTTAATTAGGGTTTAAGAAAACATGTTTGAAATATCACACTAAGTTAGGAAATGTTTGAATTAATTAAATCATTTGATTTATTTTTCTGGATGAACAGAAACACCACGAGTAGACGCACGGCACCGAAGGAGTCCGGCGACACGTCCGGCGGCAGCGGCGGCATCCTGCGTCGCCTCCGGCGGTGCCTACGACCCCTCCAAGGCTCCGACACAGCCGTGGCTTTTGCAAAGATGGGGCGGCGCCGGAGACGTCCCGCGACATCTCCGCAATGCCCCCGGTAAGCCTTCATCACCTCCTCCACTCGCATCTAGGTCAAATTGAAATCATACCTGTCCAAAGTAGTCGCCGCCCTCGCTGCTGCCTCGTCGTCGCCTCGCCGCTATTCCCCGCTACTGATCGCTCGCCGGTTGCCTTCGTCGTTGCCTTTCCTACGTTATATAGTATTTTTTTTATTAATCGATCGACAAGAGAAATCAAATTGATTCCTTCTGTCGCACGATGCGTGCAGCGCGATTCCTTCTATCGCATGATGCACACCATGACACACGAAACTCTACCACTTTGTCGATTTCGGTCCTGTAGCGAAATGGTAAAAACCATCCGTGTCGGGCCGAACGATAAAAATCGTCTGTGCCGCCCAACACAGAACGATATTTCAATCCTTGATTTCACCACCTTTATAGATGATTTTTTTCTAAATATACTTGTGTTTATCTAATGAAACATAAGGATGAATCTTTGAAAATGTTTGTGTTATAAATTAAAGGTTGAAAATCAAAGAGGCTAAAAAATTAAAATTATAAGAACTGATAGAGGTGGCAAATATTTTCCAAATGAGTTGTCTTTTCTGAAGAAAATAATATTATACACTAACTTAGTGCACCATATATCCCACAACATAATGATTTGGAAGAAAAGTAGTGTTGTAAATGACAGTAGGCGGTGGCGGGGTGGTCAATGACCGCCTAAGCAGTACCTAGCAGGTTGAATTTTTTTTTACTATTTTTTATACATAATATTATAAATAGTCATCATTCTTTAAGTAATATATGAAATTAAATAATGTTTATGCATAAATAAACTTTATACAATACAATTTATATAAGGTACAAATAAATATATAAATGCAACTAACAAGATAATTATTAAAGATTCATCATCATATTAATACTAAAAAAGTAATATCATAACTTTAACTAAAAGCCTAAATTTAAAATTCAAAGTTTCAATCCAACATGGCAACAAGCCAACAAAGACTAGACTAAATATAACTAATTTTCTAAATCATCTACACATGCACCATCAACTACATCCATAATCCTCTCATCATCAGACTCAAAAAATCAACATCTTCTTCATTCTCCTCCTCTAATGTATTTAAATCCTCATCAAGTTCTGTAATAGGAATAATCCTTGCACTCCTCCTTAGTTATAGTACTTCATCCACTCCCGAGGCTTCCGCCACCATTCTCCAAGTAAGTTCTGAACCCGGCTCGACCTCATCTTCATCACCACCATCAACAAGCCAACCTTGAGCTTCACTAGCTTGAGAGGATAAAGAAAATCTCCATCCATTTCTCTTTAACTCTTCTTCTTCATAAGATTGACGTTGAATTTGACATATACAAGATCTTTCTATCTTAATGTCTCAAGCGTGGTGCGGCGGTGGCGAGGGCAGTTCCTGGCGAAAGGAGGTGGGTTGTGGGTGACTTGGTGGGTTGGTGGGGTTATTTATGTTTTGGAAGGAAGAGAAAGTGTATTAATATATCTAGGATTTTTAAATTTTGTTAACTTTGACCGCCTCACCTACTGCCTTGACTACCTCACCCGCCTCGTGCACCGCCTCACCTCATCTTTGACCGCCTAAAGCACCACCTAAGGCAAAGACAGTGCGGTTAATGCCCGCCTCCTGGCTAGGCGACCGCCTCGGCCGCCATTTAGAACATTGAAGAAAAGAAAAGTAGAACTTTTGTTAATATGACTAATTCTCTAATACTAAATGATAAATTACCTTTTAATCGATGGGGAGAAACACTTCCAAGTTCTTGTTATATCCGTAATAGAATACCTTCTAGGGAGTCCAAAAGCTCTCCATATGAATTACGGAGAGGAAGAACTCCCAAGTTAGACTATTTTCGGGTTTTTGGACTAGGGATGTCTAGCATTTTACAAAATGGTTGAACCTAAAAGAATCAAGTTAGGGCCAAGAGCTCAAAAAGTATTTGAGCAGATTGCTGAAAACGCTAAAGCTTATATACTATTGGATTCAGATTCCAATGTTATTGTGGAGTCAAAGGATGTGAAATCTTTCGAAAATATTATTAATGATTCCATGCTAGCCTACTCAAGCAAATTAAGTTGCCACTAGTACAAGTGAAGAACCTTTCAATCATAAAAGGTTGGCAAATCCTCATAGTGAACCTAGGAGAAGCTAAAGAACTAGAAAAGAAAAGACATTAGATCCAGATTTTATATCCTTTTTAGTTGAAGGAGATAGAACATTTATTCTAAGAAAAATGCCTATGTAGCTAAACATAGACAATAGACAATGAGACTGATCGTAAAGACATTTGCAGAAGCCTTGACATCATGAGATGTTTGGGAGAAGACAATAAATGATGAAATATACTCATTACTATCAAATGGTGCCTGAAACTTGGTCGATTTACCTCCTGAATATATGTCTATGAGATGTTAATGTGTATTTAGAAATAAGAGTAACAAAAATGGTTCTTTACAAACTTTTAAAGCAAGGTTAGTTGCTAAAGGATAAAGAAAAAAAGAAGGTATTGATTATTTTGATAAATATGCAACTATAGAAAGACAAGCATCTACAAGAGTACTATTAGCTTTTGCATCTATTTACACTCTTAATGTACATCAAATGGATGTAAAATCAAATTTTTTAATGATGATGTCAATGAAGAACTGTATATGAATCAATTTGAAGGGTTTACTCTTCCTAGGAATGGAACCAAAGTTTGCAATCTCCTTTTTAAGTCATTACATGGTTTAAAATACATCAAAATAATGACACAAAAATGTAAGTAATCTTTATCTAATGGTTTTAATGCAGAGAAATGCATATATTCCAAATTCACCAATGAGCAAGATGTAATTATATGTCTGATGATATACTCATATTTGATACAAATATGAAAGGTATAAATGAGACAAAGATGTACCTTTTTGCAAGTTTCAAAATAAAAGACTTACAAAAAGTGGATACAATATTAGGTAAAGAAGTTAGAAAACATATAAGGACTATGCATTGTGCCAAACTCACTATATTGATAAGATGTTTCTAAAGTTAAAAAATCTAAGTATAAAAGAAGTACACACCAATAGATGTGTCATAAAAGTTTCCAAAAGAACTGTTGCCCAAATAGAGTATGCAAGCGCAATAGATACTTTAATGAATGCTATGCATTGCTCTAGGCTTGATATTCTTTTCCAATTTGTAAGCTTTCTAGTTATACAAATGACCCCAGAATATTAGAAAGAAATAACTTTTTGTTTTTTGCTATCTTAAGAGAACCAGACTTAGACTTAATTTATAATGAGTTTCAGGTTAGACATTTATTCTTGGATGAGTTGCTATCCTATGAGCTCCAAATAAGCAAACATGCATTACTCATTCTACAATAGAGTCATAATTTATTGCATTTGCTGCAGCAGGAAGGGAAGCAGAGTGACTGATATTAAGTTGTGGCTACAACTTGTCAATATATTCTTCTTTCCTTATTTAGTTTTGTTATAGTTGTATATCCCTTGATAACCTCTCTAAGATTTCCATTATTGTTGTATATATTCTTGTTGTAATTATTGTTGTATTTCTTTCTATATTAGACGCTAGAAATAAGGAATTTGATAAGCTGTAATTATTGTTGTATTTCTTCCTATATTAGACCCTATGATTAAGGGATTTGATAATTCTTGATGTCTATATATTGTAATTCTCTTAGTGAAATGAGATAAAAAACATATTCAGAAATTCTCGTTTATTTCTTTATCATGGTATCAAAGCCAAAACTCTGAGATCATTTCATCTTGTGTCTCATTCCTTGTGTAGCTCAAAGATCTTAGTGTTTTGTTCTTTTTCGTATTCTTCTAGTCTGTTTTCTTAGTACTTGTTTCTTAGGAACGATCTGAACATTTTCTTGTTCGATTTAACGGCAAGAACTATTCTGCCTGGGCATTCTAATTTCAGATCTTTGTCAACAGAAAAGAATTATGGGATCATATTGATGGGACGAATCTTGTACCTAACAGCGAGAAGAAGAAGGAGAAATATGTGAAATGGGAGCTGAAGGATGCTCAAATTATGTCTTGGATCCTTGGACGTGTGGAACTCTCTATACTTCTCAATCTTAAGCCTGACCTCTAGAGAAATGTCCAATTACTTGAAGAAAATGTACAACCAAAGCAATACAACACGAAGGTATCAATTGGAACCCGAGTTGGGTCAGCTCAGTCAAGAGAGTATGTCAATCCAAGAGTTTTATTCTTCCTTTGAAAATCTTAGGGCTGAGTACACCGATATTGTGTATATAAGTGTACAAGGACTCATTACTATCCAAAGTGTGCATGAGACTAGCAAGCGTAACCAATTTTTAATGAAGTTAAGGGAGGAGTTTGAAGCAATGAGGTCCAACCTGATGAATAGAGAACTTGGATATTTACGGCTCATTACACAAGCTATCTTGGAGTAAAAAGCTTAACATTCTACTCCAATTCTTGTTGCCTATGTTGCTCAAGGGAGGTTTAAAGGAGGCAGAGATATGACTAATGTCGAGTGATATAGTTCAAAGGATTTGGACAGTGATATAGTTGCAAAGGATTTGGGCACATTGCCACTAATTGTACTAAAAAATTCTGCAATTATTGTAAGAAACCAACACATGTCATCAAAGATTGTTTCACTCGACCTCCAAAAAAATCTGAAACTGTCTACAATGTCTTGGTTGGCTCCTCAAATGCCCCTAATCCTAGTCAGTCTTCTATTACTCCTAAAATGGTCCAACAAATGATAGTTTTTGTCCTTTCTGCTTTAGGCCTTTCAGGTAACATAAATTTTAATCCTAAGCCTTGATATTTTGATTCTGGTGCTTCCAATCACATATAACCAACACTGCCTTACCTTTAAATAATGTTAAAACATACTGCCGATGGTAATTCTTTTACCTATCACAGTTATTGGTGATAATGATATTGTTGATTATGCATCTTGCAAACTTGGTAAAAGTAAAACACTTCCTTTTTCATTACATAAAAACGCAACACCAAACCTTTTAAACTAATGTATGGGGTATTGCCCCTGTAATAACATTACAAATACTTTATTACATTTATCAATGATTTCACTCACTTTACTTGGGTATATTTTCTTCGGTCTAAAAATGAGGTTTTCTCTGTGTTTAAAGTCTTTCATGCTTTAGTTGAAACACAAATTGCTACCAAAATCAAAATCTTGCAATCAAATTCAAGTGGTGAATATAAATGAATTTTAATTTTTTCTTCAAAGTCATAGGATCATATCGCATCGTTCTTGTCATTTCACTCCACAACAAAACAGCGTGGCTAAAAGAAAAAATCGTCACCTTCTTGATGTTGTTCACATTCTTCTAATTGAGTCTTATTTCTTCTCAATTTTGGTATGAAGCTTTGTCTACTACTGTTTATTTGATTAATAGATTACTATCTCCCAACTTAAACAATGATTCTCCCTACTTTCGTTTGCTTAAGCATGCACTAAATTATTCCAATCTTCATATTTTTTGATGTATTTGTTTTGTTCACCGTCCTGCACATGAAAGAAATAAATTGATGATCTTCCTCATCTTACTAATGATCTTTAAATAGTTGATGTCTTTACGAAAGTTTTGAAAAGCCAACGACAGAAGTTTCTCAGTTGCAAATTGATGTCGATAGACTTACCCGCATCAATTTGAGGGGGCATGTCAATAAATTCTTCTTTCCTTATTTAGTTTTGTTATAGTTGTATATCCCTTGATTACCTCTCTAAGATTTCCATCATTGTTGTATATATTCTTGCTATAATTATTGTTGTATTTCTTCCTATATTAGTGTAGGAAGTCTAGGGCGCTAAACACGCAAATGCGCAGTGGAAAGCCCTAAATCCTTTGCCACTGGATCCGTGCGAAGATAAAAATATTTACATATTCTAGGTTTTCTTCTAGATCTACATGATAGAGAATATACCTTTGAAGCGAAGCCCTTCGCAA
>JBBUKS010000008.1:5780095-5790660 GCA_038050645.1 Hedychium gardnerianum | reverse complement strand
GAGGGGAGCAGCCAGTCTCCAATCTGTCTGTTCCTTTGGAGATCAGCTGTCGAGTTCCCTTGTTCTTCTCTAGAGGTTAGCCGTCGGCCTCCAGTCGTCACCGACTATTATTGCAAGATCCGGCCACCACTACCAGGCCAGACCTGCTTAGGCTACTGGAGCCATTGCAAGATTGTTTTCCCGAGACCACTCTCTGCTCCGATGGGGAATTCGTCATCTAGGGCAGATCCAGATTGCTGGCCATTTTTTCCCGGCTAGACTTAGGTGAGCTCTGATCCCCAATTGCCTTTGCTATTTTAGAAGTCAGCTGTTAAGTTTTCCCTTCCATTTTTGGGCTGAATTTGGAGGTTGTTGTGATCAAGCCATCTTGCTCTGGCCATCACAGTGTTGTCAGCCAACTGTAACTGCTGCCACTGATCCAGCTCAGCCACTGCTACAGTCCAGATCTTGCCGCCCAACTCCCCTGCTTCGGCCATCTACCCCTCTATTCTGGCAAAGTCAGCACCTGCCGGCTATCTATCCCTCTGATCCAGCCACCACAATAGCAGGTAATTGATCCAGGCTATGAATTTCATGTTGTTAGGGATTAGAACTAGTTTTGGTTACAAATTTGAATTGTTGTTAGACATATGGGTTGATTTGGTGATGTGGATTGATACATTATCTATTGATGGCGAGGGGGTGGATTTGGATTGAAGAAGAAGTGTAGTTTTTTTACATAACTACATCTTAGAATTATGAATTTGTACTAATTGAAGGGTTAATGGTGGTTTGGATTTTCTTATACGTGAATTGAGTATCAATTAGGTTAGATGACTACTTTATGTAGGGGTGTTGTTAATTAAATTGGAATAAAAAAACCCCATGTGAATTTGGGTTAATATACCCTATAATTAGATGCTAGATTAATTTGTTTTAGTGGGATGATTAGGTTGATTCAATTAGGGTTTCCTAAATGGTTTCGAATGTGGTTTAGTTATTGCATTCTTCATAGAACTTAGATATAATTTGTGTTCCACATTGCAGGATTCTGATTTGGAGCACACTCTTGGACGTGAGGACATTCAGCACGATCTATGATTTTGAGGCGGATATTTCTTACTTGACTCTTTTAGTTGATATTTGGTTTAGTGGGATGATTAGGTTGATTCAATTAGGGTTTTCTAAATGGTTTAGGATGTGGTTTAGTTATTTGATTCTCGGTAGAACTTATTTTTAATTTGTGCTCTACATTGCAGGATTCTGATTTAGAGCAGACTCTTTGACATGAGGACATTCAACACGATCTACGATTTTGAGGCGGATATTTCTTACTTGACTCTTTTAGTTGATATTGATCTTAGTGCATGGTATGTTTTCATTAATATAGTATTTGTGTTTACCTTGACTCTGTTCATATACTACATGATGCTTGACACTTTTTTGTTTGTTCTTTGAGTTGATCAATTTATTTCTGTGCAATCTCCTTTGTTTCCTATGTTGTAGTGTTTACACGTGTATGGTGTGCACGATAGAAACATGCTTAGGTGTTGTGTAATCATGTAGTTGCTAGACACGCGTGTGATGTGTATTTATATTCATATGTTAGTTCCTTGTATACTTATGCCATGTAGTTGTTAGACACACGTGTGTCATGTAATTATTTTCATATGTTAGTTCTCTATATATTCATGTCATGTAGATGTAAGCAAGTGTGTCACGTGTATTTAGGGTATATATCGTGTATATCATTACATACATTTATATTTTGTATATGTGTACTTTATTTGTTTAGCATTGTTGTATGCATATATGAACACGTGGGTGACATGTATTGTAGGTGATATGACATGTTAGAGGTTATAGCTCATCTGTGATTGGTAGTATATAAACACGTGTGTGATGTGTATTGTATTAGAATTGATCTGTCTTGATTAGATGTGATGATGTACATTGCATTGATAGACATGTACGATGGTAGGATTGGTTGTATCCTACTCATCATGGAGATGCATGTATAATATCAATTATGGCTCCCTTCGGGTGTGAGCTAGTCATAGCGTCACAGTGTTGCATGCATGCTGTCGATTATAGCTCCCTTCGGGTGTAAGCTAGTTGTAGTATCATGGAGATGCATGTATATTATCGATTATGGCTCCTTTCGGGTGTGAACTAGTCGTAGTCATGTTATTGCTTGCTTTTTGCTTGACTGTATACATATGGTCTGTGGATGAGATGAGATTTCCTCTCCCAAATAGGGATTATATACCTTGGGTTGCCCACTAGACCAATCATGGTAGAACGTTTCTCATGCAACCCATAGCTAGATAGCTACCTCATGTCTTCCCACGAGGCCAGTCGTGGTAGAGATTTTCTCATGCAGATAGAGATCCTGATATTTCAAACTTCCCATAAGACCAGTTGTGGTAGAACATTTCTCACGCAGAAAGAGATCCTGATATTTCGGACTGCCCATGAGACTAGTTGTGATAAAGTATTTCTCACGCAGTCCATAACTGATGAGCTAGGTGTCTTGGTCATTTGTATACCCTGTGGTGGAGCATTGCTCCCACATTTGTTGACTTATTTCTGTTACTTGTATTGGTACATGCATGTGAGATGTTGTACTCATGTTGATTATTACTGGTACATGCGTGTGAGATGTTGTACCGATGTTGATTATACCTGGCATTACTCATGGTATTATTTGCAGTCGAGTAGGTTGATTATGTGGTGGTTACATACTTATGTTATATTCAGATGGTGAGTATATTTCCTTTGAGACTATATACCTTTGAATCTCGTTACAATTTATTGATCATGCACTATCTTCTTATTCTCGCTGAGTATTTCTTTTGTGCTCACTACCCCTTGCTTTTCACTATATTTCCAGGTTAGCAGGTAAATGTTGATTGGGTCGCTTGGAGGATTCTGCCTGCGTCGTCCCATTCACATCAAGCATTGGTTTATTCCTTTTCGTTTTGGTGTTGCTTTGCTTTCGTATTTGCTTATTGAACTTACGTTGTCTTAATTAACTTGTATTTAGTCTTTTTGGTTTACTCTGATTATGTATGTGGTGTTTTAAGTCATGTCGGTACGCAGTCAAGTTTTTGGTTTCTTGATGGGATGGATCCCCTTCTTTTATTTTTATATCGATGTGTTTATCCTGGTGGGGTATTGTCTTATACTGTGTGGTTATGTATACCCTGGTGGAGTATTTTATTACACTGCATGGTTGTGTATACCTTGGTGGGATATGGGAGAGAATAATAATAGATAAGGATATCTGAATAACTCAATCCCTTGACTCGAGTAGACCAATGAGGTTAGGGAGAAAATAATAAAGAAGAATATCCACATAATTTGATTTTTTACTCGAATGAACCAACGAACACTAACATGAATTGATAGGGATGGGGAGAGCAAAACAGAGAAGAATATCAACATAGCACAATCCCTTGACTAGAGTGGACTGTTGAGGTCTGGGAGAGAATAATAGAATAATGTACCAATATAACTTGATCCCTAGATTCGAGTGGACCTCAGAGGTCAGGGAAAGAATATAAGTAATGGAAAAGCTACTAGACCTCCTTTGCAAGTTAATTAAAGAAAAGTAAAGAATTACAATTAAAATAGAGGAAACTACAAAAGACCCTAGCTATGGTATGGGATAATTGGAAGATGTTCCATGTCCTATTCATCACCTTCCCCTATGCATCCTTCGGATAGTAGACAGTCAATGAAGGATTCAAGATCTTCTTAATTATTTCTTTTTTAGTCATCATCTCAACATCTTGGCTTTATTTAACCAAAATTTCCCATATACAACACCAAAATGATGTGGCGAAAATCCATGACTGAGGTAGAATGTTGAAACAGATGATAGTGAGGCGAATGTTGGATGTTATGGAAGTGGCTGAGATGGAGGTCACCGAGCCTAAGTAGCAAGCGTCCAATTGCACACACTAGCAAAAGCACCACTAGACATCAAAGTTGTTCGGCTAAGTTTCTTCAATACTTAAGTCATACACTTGCGATATTTTTATAGAGTGCCTAAGTAGGACTTTGTAGTTGTAAGGTGATCGTGCTTAGGAGAGGCCACGTGGACAATTGTCAAGAGCTCAGAACTCTAGAGTTGGATGGCTCAGACTGTATAGATCGAGAACTCAAGAACTTGGGAGCTCGCGCAACTCGAAGGGACTCAACAATTGGTGCAATCGACCTCTTGTCAAGGTTAACCAGATTGATCAAGCTCGAGTTGACTTGAGTTAGGTTTTGATGTTTGGTCAATATGATAAGTGATCGAGTAAGATGTCAAGTAGGTTAAGGTTTACTGGATACTTGACTTGATGAGCATGGTTGAGCAAATGATGTGTGTTTTGAGTAAAGAGTCAAGTGGGTCAAGTTGATCAGATACTTGACAAGAAGAAGAAAATTCAAGTGGGTTAAGGTTGATTAGAAACTTGGTGATTGGAGATGACAAAAGTCCAAGTGGGTCACGGTTGACTAGACACTTGGCAAGTGAAAGGAAAATCCAAGTAGGTCATGGTTGACTAGACATTTGGTGATCGAAAGTCCAATAGAGAGTTGACAAAAGAAGTCCAAGTGGGTCATGAAGGACTAAACACTTGGCATGAGGAGTGAAGTCCAAGTTGATCAATGTTGACCAGACACTTGGCATGAGATGGATGAAGTCTTGGTAGGTTAATGTCAACTATATACTAGGCAATGATGAAGTCCCAACATGTCAAGGTTGAACAGACATTGGGCAACAAAAAGTATCAATGGATCAAGGTTGACTAGATGGTGAGCAAAATAGTTTTGGTAGGTTGAGGTCAATTGAATACTAAGCAAGACGAGAATAGAGCTTAGGTAAGGCTAATATAGGAGTATCAGTCGATTGATAAGGTGTATCGATCGACCAATGGACTCCAAAGCCCCAATATTTAGGGTTTAAGGGTGTAAAGGGGGTTTGTTAGAACCCCGTAATTGATTGTTGGAATGCAACAATCAACTGTCAGCAATTGATTACAGCAATACACTACCAGCAATTGATTGTAGTAATCAACTGCCAACAATCAATTACAACAATCAACTACAACAATTAATTAGCCAGTTTTACTAATCATTAGGAGTCGTTTGGTGAAGTCTACCAATCGATTGTTAAGGTAAAAAGAGTCATTTTGTAGGTTTAAATGGTTGGATTCAACGTGACAGTCGATTGGTGAAATCTACCACTGGATTGGTAGACGGATTCCAACCCGAGCAATAGTCTTTAAAAGAGGGTTTTGAGTGAAATCAAAGGTGTTAGTTCTTAGAGGTTTGAGAGTGAAGTACTGATACATTTCCATACCAACAAGAGATAATTACAAACAACAAAAAAACATCCAAAACAAGATTCATGTAAAGTTGTTTATACTCATTGTATTTGCTTTCATCTCTTGTATTGTATTGTATTGTTGTAATCAAAGGTTTTAAGAGGCTTCTCTGCCTCCCGAAGGTATTCGAGAAGGAGAAGATTTAGTGTGATAGATCGCTAGGACTATGCTTTGGATTAGTCACCTTAAGAGGCAGATACCAAGTAAATTCTCGGTGTTGAGCATGTGACGTCAAGATCGATTTAAGTTTTTCGCTGTGCATTCAAACGACGAACACACAATAGAGATGAAGCGATCGATTCTATTCACCCCTCCTGATGTGCATATATTATATATGCTTTTAGACATTGTTTGTGCACATCTACTTATATTTCATTGAGTATGATTTATATTATCGCACCCTATTTTATTATATTATCATGCTTTTACTCCTTAAGTTTAGAGATCTGCTCTCTTTATATTTTGATTGACAGGACACAATTTGGAGAAAAAATAGACATTGAAGAAAGCTTTGGAAGCAATACTCAACAAGAATGGTTGTGTCTCTTCAAAGCATGATTGTGCCATAATTTGCTAACACATGGTCGTGCTTTAGGACACGACCATGTCTCTGAAGATAGACTTGGTCTTGCCACTAGAAGGACCCACGGCTAGACCGTGCCAAAAGGCACGGTCGTGCTCCATGAAGTCGTGCCACCATATGAACCTATGGCCAGGTCATGCCAAAAGGCATGGTCGTGCTCCTTCAAGCCTTGCTAGCAGCTCCACCAGAGACTCCCATAGCTAGGTCGTGCCCAAAGGCACGACCATGCTCCCTCCAGTCGTGGCACCAGCTTTTTCAGAGAACTCCACGGGCAGGCCGTGCCTTTAGGCATGGTTGTGCCTTATCAACAGCAACACCATATCCTCCCATGGTCGTGTCTACCTCATCCTTGTTTCCCATATCCAGGCCATGCCTTTTGGCACGACCGTGTGCTTTTCCTGGGAAATGTCACGACATGGTCGTGTGGCGTTGTCCCATGGCCATGGGACCTATAAAAAAGGTCAAGCAGCTCTTCTTTTGACTCATTTTGGGTTTAGGGCTCAGCCCCTCTCCTTGGGAAAGGGTTCTCCCCTTGTGGGAAATCCTAAAACCACCTTCCAAGAACCGCCTCAATGATCTGTCCACCTCTGGAGCAAGGAATTCATCCAAGAAGACCAACAACGCATCAATAAGCATTTCTTCCTCTCTACAACTCTTTGGATTGTAAGAATGCTTTAGTTCTTGTCTCTTGGTTGTACTATTCTTTCTATGGATTAGATTTCCGAATTTTAGGATGTAGGGAGTAATTATAATGTGATTGTTGATGTATGAACTATGGATATGCCAATTTTTCTATTCTATGAAGTGTTTATGACTTGTTCCATGTGTATGATGCCATGTTTGTGTATGATGTAATGTATGTGTGAAATGTATGCATGTGGATGTGAAGGATTAGTAGGATCGAAAAGCTCTAGAGGTAGGGGGGTGAAGAGCGCTCGTGGAATTTTCACAATTTTCATAAAACACAAGAATTAAGTTAGCGGAATTAATAAGAAATAATTCTAAAACTTCCCTTTTACTTGGTTCACTGCCCGACGATGGCTAGTCTAAGGCCCGCACCCAGATGAGTGCTTTCGATGGGCAATCCACTAATAGGATGATGAATTATGACAAATATGAAAGTGAAAGTACAAGTAAAGACAAGTATACCAACGACTGTAAAGTAAGAGCTTGAGCGAAGTCGTTGGTGCAGTGTTACGGCATCATAGAGAGCTTTTCAGAGCAGCGCGTGAGTATAAAAGTTGTATAGAATCATTGTACTGAGTTGTTGGTCGAAGTGCTCTTTTATTGACTCATCCAGCGCCTCTATTCCCATTGAAGTGCCTCTATCCGAGGCGATCTGATCAGATCCAAATTAGCCTCTTCTTATCCTCGTCCAGGCGCCTCAATCCCTTTTAGGTGCCTCAACTGCTGACCTGGAAATTTCTAAGAGCAATGCGATCCCTGTCGAGATTATCCCATCCCAAGCGCCTCAATTTCTTTGAGGTTCCTGGATGCTGACGTACGCTGACTAACCGGAGGCTGCCACCTCACTCTGCCGCGCGCTAAGGTGATTAAGGCACCTAAATCCCTTTGAGGCGCTGAATAGACTTCGGGCGCCTGGATCACTTTCAGGCACCTGGATCAGCTTTTCCAAGGCTTATCTTTCCTGCATCACAGTGTTAGCACAGAAAACATAATATGAATAAATCATCTTGATAGTCTCAGGACTATTCGATTCTGACTTTTGGGTTTCCAATGAAACCCTAGGTTGAACCAACGCTTATTATTCCTTCAACGAGGAACGCATCCTCACCTACTCCTCTTAGGAGGGTTTACCTGTTGCCAAACATCTTGACCTCCAAACTATTTGGACTTTAGCTCAGCATTAAATCTCGACCTCTGGGACTTTCAGCTAGACGTCCGATCCTCGACCCGCCTAGACTCTTGCCTGGTGTCCTCGACCCCCAGGGCTTTCCCCCTAGTGTCCTCAACTCCTAAACTTCTACCTATTGTCCTTGATCTGCCAAGTCTTCTTGCCTAGTCTACTGACCAGGACTTCTTTGCCTAGCCTCAACTAGGACTTTCACCTTACCTAAGTTCCCATAGGAGTTTCTGCTTGAGCTTCATTTATACTCAGTCAAGCTCATTAGATAACAACAACCCTTAACTTTGGACTTTTGTCATCTATCAAAATATAGGTTTGATTAGCTGGTCCTTCAAGCACCAACAATCTCCCCCTTTTTTATTTATGACAATCTAGTTCAAAGTTAAGTAAAAGTATTTTGCAAATAAGGTTTTAAAAAAAACTTTAAGTAACGAGACAACTAAAAAACATTTCACAAATAAGAATAAACCAGGTTGCGCCCCCTTAATTGTAACTTTCCCCCTGAAGCTAAGGTCTTAGGTTTAAAGGTAGTTCTCTTCTCTTTCCTTAACTTTTAAATCATCCTCATCTCTCTCCCTTTGACATATATCAAAAAAAGGGACCTCAAACAACAATAGAATAAAAAAAACTTAACAAATTTTAAGACTTCTAAGTATTCTTAAATATTTTTTATACAAAAGATATAATTTTTTCAATAGAATATTGAACAGTTTTTCAAGCATTCATTAAAAATTATCAACATTTTCAAAGTAGAATTTCAAAAAGTATTTTTCAAGTAGTTTTCAAACAGAATTTCCAACAATATTTTTCATATATTTTTCAAAAATAGAATTTTTTAAAAATATTTTTCAACTAAAATTTTTAAAAATATTTTCTAGAGAATTTTTCAAAAATAGAATTTTAAAAGATTTTTTAAGTAATTTTCAAACAAAAAAAAATTAAAAGCAAATTTTCAAAATAAAAAATTTTCAAACATGCTCCCCCTGAATTAAAACTCTCTTTGAAGATTTTGAAAGCATATTTTAAAAATCTATATATTTTGAAGAAAAAGAAAAAGAAATATTTTTGAAAACATTCAACTTTAACTTTGAAAATAGGCATTTTAAAAACTTTTCCAAAAGATGATTATTGAAAAGCACATTTTAACATATATTTTCAAGTTTTAGTGTTTTGAAAATATTTAGAATGGTAGAATTTTTCAAAATATTTTCTAAGTACTCAAGATATTTCAAAATTATTTTCTAAGTACTTGAAGATTCTAGTTAAATAAAAACATATATTTCAAAAAGTTTGAAATTAAGTGTTAAATATGATAAATAAAATAATCAAATAATAAATGTTAATCAGGGAATAAGCTTATTGAAATTTTTGGACTTTTTAGGAATTTTTTTAGATTTAAATGGAGATTAAATGACAAGTTCACGGGGATATAAATAATGGACTTTTATAAAGCCTATTTGGAATATCAATAAATGGGAGTTGATTGATTTAATTAAACCTAAGGTTGAGAAATTAAAACCTAAGTTGGAGTTAATAACTTCGATTTAACCTAAAGTTATAAAAAATTATCCTAAGGTTGTGTTGTGATTATATAATACCTATACCTAGTTTCATTATTCCTCCCCGATTCCCTCTTCTCCCTCACATCCTCCCCGATACCTCAACCACCGCCCTCCATCGTCGATCCCTGCTGCCACCGGCCAACGACGGTCGTTCCACCTCCGGTCAAGGAAGATCGTCGTCGGTGCTCTCCTCCACTAACTACAGCCCACCGCCGATGAGCCAAGCCGGTTTCCCCTCTCCTTTCTCGAACTCCATTTTCCCGATCACCACCGCAGCCTCCTCCTCCTCTTCTTCTTCTTCCCTTCACCTCTGTCGTCGTCGACCACTGGCACTCACTATCGCCAATCGGATCAGATCGCTGTCGTAGTTTTGTGGGTGTGAGTCCAGCTGACAACACCAATTGATCGTCGCCCTTTGTTAACCCAAGCTCGAGTTTCCTCCTCCTTGGGACATCACCACCGGCCATATACAGTGGTTGACCTAGTCGTGTAGCCAGGTCAGATCTGACCGAAACATCGGCCATATCATTGCTTCGGTGAGTTCTAATTTTCTCGTTGCTTTGGTCAATTCGAATTTGCTGGCCATCTCATTTCTCTTCTTATGTTTCTGTCACACTAGGTTTACTCCAACTACCATGGACTTAAATCTGATCAAGCCCAAATTCAAGGCTGCGGGCCACTGCTCCCTAATTTTCTCCAGCCACAATGATATCCGGCCACCTCCAAATAGTCCGGCAGCCACCAACAGAGGTATACCTTGATTAAAAATTCTGAGTTGGGTGGTGTATGGTGTAGGGGTTGAGATTGTTTGGTGTGGTGGTGAGATTAGCTAATCCTGTCATTTTATTTTGGAAGTCAAGATGCAAGGGTGAATTTGGGTTATGAGTACTGATTTTTGTAGTTGTGTTATGTTGTTAAGTAGGATTAACTCCAATTGATTTGATCTTTGATGGATGTCTTGGTATTTCTTGGATTGGAGATGGTTAGATTGATATAGTTTAATTTCTAATGTGTGAAGTTGGCATGCTTAAACAAAGGTAAGGTTTATTGATGTTGAATGTGATTGTTGTAGCATGAGTATAAGAAGTGTAGTAAATTTGTTTTGGAGATATGGGTTCGTGTTTGGGCTAAATTATCTTGAGATGCTTGAATTTGAATTTGGATCTATTGAATAGTGATGAATTGGATTTGAATTA
>JBBUKS010000008.1:5749252-5760136 GCA_038050645.1 Hedychium gardnerianum | reverse complement strand
ACTCCATAGAGAAGGAAATACAACCAAGAGACATGAAGAGTAATATTCTACAACTCAATACATAGAGAAGAGAGAAGTGAATGCTTAGCAATGTGTTGCCGGTCTTCTTGGATGAGTTTCCTTGCTCCGGAGGAGGATGGATCATCAAAGAGGATGGAGATGGAAGATTTAGGGTTTCCCCCTAAGTGGAGAACTCTTCCCCAAGGAGAGGAACGAAGTCCCAAACCCAAGTTGGTCCAAGCAAGGGTTTGCTTGACCCTTTTATACCTCCCCTAAATGGTCAGATCTGGCAGATTTATTGGGCTCTGCCAAAATAGGTTTTTCACCTATTAGATCACCTTATCTCGAGTTGAAGTCTGAACCAAAGTTGTATCCCTTTAATTTATCTTCAATTTGACCTAAAAAACCAAACAATTCGAAAGTTATGATGGTTTAAAGTTTAGTCTGCAAGTTTAGACGGATGAGCTGACATGGGAGGCACGACTATGCCTTTTAACATGGCCTATATGTAATTATCTTTTGTTGCACTCTGAAGTAAAGTTGTATGTCTTGAGGTTATCTATATTTTGCATTTGAATCAGCTCCAAACTCCAGCCATGTGAAAAGTTATGCCCGTTTTACTTTTGGTCTACACGCTGCCCAAAATCTGACATAGCTTCTGTTTTCCAACTCACACGGTCGTGTTTGGGAGACAAGACCTTGACTTGAGGCTGAAATGGGTGGAGTCACTTGGGAGACACAACATGGACTTGAGGTTGAACTGCTAGTGAGACACGATCGTGTCTGTGAGACATGACCATGACTCAAGCTTGCCCAGGCTTGACACACAACCGTGTCTGTGAGACACGACCGTGCCTTGACCTCCTTCATGTGTGTCACACAGCTGTGTCTTGGAGACACGGTCGTGCCTTGAGCTTCTACTGAACTTGAGGCACAGCGTGAGCTCTGGCCGTCCTTGGGGGCACGGCCAGGGTTTTTCCTGGCTGCTTTGCTTCCTGCTCTTCTTTTCTGCTTTGCTCTCCGTAAAAGTTTTGTTTTGCTTCGAAATGCATCATGTATATGAAAACACAAGAAGAGTAGATCTCTGAACAATATGGAGTAAAATGCATGATAATATAAGAAAATGAAGTGCGATAGTATAGATCATGTCAATGAAATATAAGAACATGTCTGTCAAATAATGCATGAAATGATATATAATCTACACACATCACACCCCCAAACTTAAAATTTTACTTGTTCTCAAGTAAAAACCTATAATCTAGATTCATGTGTTAATGAGGTGCATCATAATCCCTAGTGATTCACATTAATTTTATCCCATAGTTTCAATAATGAGCATGATTCAAAGATTTGTTTGAGAATGACCTAAATAATAGTTCTCTGTGCTCTGTGCAATAAGTGACCTAACATTTTCAAGTATCAACTCCCAAACCTAGTCAAGTCATCATCTAACTGTGTTCCTTATGCTCCCGGCGATAGGCACTTGCCTGCCACAAGCATGGTTCATCTTAATCAACTACACAAGGTCTCAAAGGATATCTCAGATCAAGAGAAACATAACAGTTATGTTCCAGTAACCTAACTCAGTCTCAATTTTCACTCATGACAACTATTTTTTTTAACCCTTATTCATGTCTCTTTCTTTTTTATATGTGCTTGTATATACCAACACGTAGCACTAAAATAAGTAGAGGATTTTTAATTTTTCCAAATGAGCTGACGTGATCCGAGTTTCTCCAATAACCAAAATGTAATTGAGAAATTATCTTAGAGAAACAAGTACTAGCCTAGTTCTATGAATCATAATTATTTTTAGATATATCAACTATCAATATCAAGAATAATGTGAAAGGGATCTTAAGACTAGGTCAATTCTCAAACTCGTACAATTACATACATACTCACTTCATGCTACTATAAATAGAAAAAAATAGTTCACTAAACATACTAGCACAAGCATCACAATACATGAAAGTCTAGATAAGCGCGTACTAGTATTTTTTTTTTCTATGAGGGATAAACACAAATGACATGATGATGATGCAACTAAGAGAATTTTTATTATGCAAAACTAACAAAATCTAAACTAGCAACAAACACCCCCAGACTTAAATCTTTCATTGTCCCAATGAAAACAAATATATTATGGAGGAGGTGGAAAGAAGTTAGAGAAGTTACCAAGTGACGTGTGTCAAGTGTACAAGTCATTCCACTGCTAAAGTCATCCTTCCATTTGGTAGTCACACTCCACATCTTTAAATCCTACACAAAGAAGAATAGACAAGAAAAATCAAGTAGAGGGATTGGGTTAGGAAAAAGGAAAGAAAGGAGAATAAGAAGTTAAAAATAAAACAAAGAACCCTTAGGTTGCCTCCCAAGAAGAGCTTGTTTTAGGTCATTAGCTCGACCCCTTATTATATTCATCAAAATCTTGCCCTTAGAGGGGTAAGATATTTTTGGATTTCCTTTAATGAGGCCCAAAATGTGGAGGGAGCTATCCTCGTGGGATCTATCATATGAAGCTCTGCTCCCTCCTTCTTCTTCTCGTTGGTTGTTCTTTCTGGAGGATGGAGAAGGTTTAGTTGAAGCATCGAGTTCCAGGCCTTATCAAAACCTGCACACTCAAAGAAAGAATACACTTCCCACACACATGTTAAATAGGAAAGAACTAGAATCATATTTAGTCTAATTGAGCGTGTGCCAAAAATTGAGTCACATCCTACAAAATTCATTACAGGTACCTCTATGAAATCTTCTAAAAGATCATAAGAAGTACTTATTTTGTAGTGATTAAAGGTACTTGAAGGTTCCAAACAAGTGGATGCGAATTCCTCTAGGTTAAGTAAGGATTCTAGCTCTAGCTCAAGCAGTGGTGTCTCTAAAGGTCGTGATTCTTGGGGCCTTGCCTCTTTTACAAAATTCCCTACACTTTGGTTATCAACAAAATCAATCCTTGCAACCTCCATAATTTCAAGTGGTTGCGCAATCAGAGGAAGTGATTCTTGGAGCATTTCTTCCATAGTCTATCTACAAACTTATCATCATCATAATTAGTGAAGAGTCCACTAACATTAATATTTTCAACAAGAGAGTCAAAATCTTCATATGTAGTCTTAAACTGTTCATTCTCATCATCAAAAAACTCAATATCACCATTAACAAATACAATCCCAAGAGGGAAATCCAAAAATTTGCAAGACACCACATCTCCATCACAATCATCATCATAGAATTTGTCAAATTCTTCATTGTTCTTGGTTTCCACTACCCATTGTGGAAAAGGCATTTGAGGTACATGGGTCCTTGGTGGAGGCATCGGTATGAATTCATCTTTAATGATAGCTTGAGGCATATGAATCACCTACTAAGGAAACTGTATCTGTGGTGTATAAATCCTTATTGGAGTGGTAGGTGGGTCGAGTTTTCTTAAGGATTGTAATGGAGGTGTAATGCATTGTGAACTCAACTTATCTGACTTGGCTTCTGACTGTCTAAACTTCTCATTTGGCTTGATGATATATTCTTTATGATTTTCAAGACTCTTGAGTGGTTGCAATAGTTCTTGTTCTTGTTCTTCGTTCACATCTGAATTCATGGCTTGCACTTTGAGAATGTTAGGGAAGATTCCATCTAATCTTGATTTGACCACTATTAGAGGTTTTGTGTCACTTGATCAATTAAGTCATTGATTTGACCACTATTAGAGGTTTTGTGTCACTTGATCAATTAAGTCATATACTTCGTTCAAAGGTTTGTTCATCAATGAACCTCCTGCAGTAGAATCCAATAATGTCTTATCCGAAAATGAAATCCACTTATAGAATAAATGGATAGTGAGTCATTTCTCCAACCCATGATGAGGACATTGTTTCAATAAGCCTTTAAATCTCTCCTATGATTCGAATAATAATTCTTGTTCTGTTTAAGAAAAATTCATGACTTGATTTCTCATAAATGTTGTCTTGCTTGGTGGAAAAAAGTAATTCAGAAAACATTGCTCCAATTATTCCCAACTCATTAAGCTTCGTGGACGAAGAGAATTAAACCAAGTTTTTGCTTTGCCCTTATGTCTAAATGGAAATGCTAACAACTGAATAGCATTCTCTGAAACCCCTTTACACTTCACCGTACTACAATATTATTGAAATATCTCAAGGTGGAACTATGGATTTTTAAAATTTTCTCCTCCAAATTTGTGATCTTGTATCAAAGAAATTAAATCTGGGTCAAGTTGGAAGTTGGCGACATCAATTTGTGGAGGTACAATGAGATCTAATAGTCTTGTAGATATAGGTGTGTAAAAATATATTAAAGGTCTGTTTGCCATGTCAATTTGCTTCATATCTTAAAAAAAATAGTAGATTCTTAGGAGCAAAATCACAATCACCTACAAATCAAATTTTTTAGAAAAGCAAAGGTGCAAAATTAAAAATAAACAAGAAAAATACAGAATTTATCAACAAAAAGAAAATTCTATGAACAAGTAAACAAAATAAAGTATTTTTGGATTATGAATATGGACAAGCAAATTGCTGATTTTTATTAACAAAAATAAAAAAATACTAGATTAACTCAAATGTTTATCAACTAATGTCAATCGCTACAGTCCTTGGAAATGGCGCCAAAAAACTTGTTGATCGCTATCGCAATGCACAATTACATCGTAAGTAATAAAAAATATTGATCCCACAGGGACTAAGAATTGAGCACTAGTGAGTCTGCACAACGAATTATCTAGACAATTGAGTTGGTTGTGGAAGCTTGTCAACTAGAGAAGTGAGGTCCAAAATGGAAGAGGTTGATTATTGAGAGAGAAGATGGTTTGAGAAGGCGGTCCTAGGACTTCGGTTCATATTGATGCTAGTCAATGTGCTATGAACTGTTCATTTCCTAATCCTCCATGTTTACAACCCTGTTCTAACCAAATTATTGGTGTGACCCCGTAAGGATCACCCTGGAGTGTTTACACCATTTGCTTCCAAATATTACTAAGTAGAAGAAGTAACATAGAAAGATTGGTTAAATGATTACCCTCTATCACTAAGGGCTCCCCGATTATACAATCTATATTACACAAGACACTTCCTAACATAGGATGGTGAAAACCCATTAAGTTATAGATAGCTAATCTCTTATGGAGAATTACCCCAATTCAAGGTGATAACTCTAAAAAGTCCGGTTAAAGGATTATCCTCTATCACTAAGGACTCCTCGGTCATACGATATAGAGAAATCATCTCTACATGGTGACAATCCTTCATATCCACATGCAAACATTTCACATATATATTAAATCAAGCATAAGCAAGGAATCACACATATGAAATAATTCATAACACTTCATAGAAAGAGGAAATTAGCAAATTCATAGTTTGTACATCAACATCACATCAATATTACTTCTTACATCCTAGAATCAAGGAGATCTACTCCATAGCAGAGGAATTACAATTTAAAGATGAGAAAGAGAGCATTCTAACAATAAAATCCTATAACAGAGAAGAAAGGAATGCTTATCTATGGCTTGCCGGCGTCTTCGGATGAAATCCTCGCTCCAGATGTGGACGGATTGTTGGAATTGATGTGGAATTGGACCTCGTAGTTTCCCCTAAAGGGGAAACCTCCCCCGCCTCTGAAAAGGGCATCTAGAGCCCTTTTATAGCACACACAGCTGTGTCCTTTGCCCACATGGTCGTGTGAAACCACACGAACATGTAGCCGCTGGAGCCAGGTAAAGGGACACGATCGTGCCAATTGGCACGACCCAAATGTGAAAAGTCTCCAGGAAACTTATACGGCCTTGCCTTTTGGCATGGCCTGTATGAAGACTTGATCTGGTGAAGGGCCCTGGAGGGCATGGCCATGCTATTTGGCATGACCAAGACTTGCTGAAGTCTGGCACGGGCTTGCCAAAACACACGACCGTGCCAAAAGGCACAACCCGACTTTTGTGTGATCTGGTACGGCTGTGCCCTTTAGCATGATCATGTCTCCAAGCTGATCTAGTGGAGATAGCTAAGGCACGGTCGTGCCCTATGAGGCACGACCTTAGTAGTAGAAGTGGTCATGTTTGCTGCTCCATTATGTAATTTATCTTCTTTTAGCTCTCGAATCGCGTCCTATCAAAGAAAATACGAAGAAAGCAGATCTTCGAACTAGGGGAGTAAAAGAATGACAATAATATGAAATAGAGTGCGATAAAGTAGGTCATAGTCAATTGAATACAAATAGATGTGCGATAAATATATCTAAAAGTATATATAATCTATGCACATCACCAAACCAGGTTATATAAAGTTATATAAAATTAATACGGTCATATAAATTTATATAAAACCAACTTGATCATATAAATTTATATAAAACTAATCCAGTCATATAAATATATATAAAACCAACTTAGTCATATAAATTTATATAAAACTAATTTGGTTATATAAATTTATATAAAATCAACTCGCCTCTGATAGGCGTGGTTTATTCTTCTCTCAGTTCGACAAATAATTTCCATATTTGACCATACTTAATCTCTTTCTCTCTCTTTTTGACTCTTTGAGAATCATATTCTCTAACTCGCTTTACGTCTTAAAGAAAAATACCCGTAGTGCGTGTGACCCAATAGGTTCTCGATTATGTTGGTTATTCATAATTAACCATTAATTATGAAAATATCATGTGTGAAATCTACTAGTATATCATGACCCTAATTAATCAAAAAATCATAGATGATTTCAGAACAAATTCTAAACCTTTCAACAATTACAATAATCAGTGACTCTATTCCTTTCACACATCTTATACCCACTTGGTTCAAGTTATAGTATATGTGTCAGTCCCCACTAAGCTGACTACATCACACCTAGCCCAAGTAGTAGTTCTTTGTCGTACGAAATCAAATTACTAATGTGTGTATTTCATATAGGGTTTTTCGCATAGTTTAGCACACATTTTATCTTATGTATTGAGCGTTTATTCCAAGTTTTCACTTGTTTATGCTTCATTTATATTATTCTAGTTCGGAGAGTTGCTCTTGTGTATTTTCTTTGATAGGACGTGAAAAGGAGCTAAAAAGAGATTCGGAGATAATTTTACAAAGGAAGAACACCTGGCAAAATGGAGGGGTCGTGTCAAGAATTTGAAGCTCATAGTGATCCACATGGGGGGGTGGGGGCGTGCTGACCGGCACATTGAGTTTTGATCGAAGATTATGGAGAACAGATTCAAGGATATTTCGACGCTCAATGCCTTGAGTTTTGATCGAAGATCAACTGAAGACAAGCTATCACATCGAGACTAAGCTTTACTTTCTCTTTTCTGAATTATCTTGATTGCAACTTATATTTTTTATGTTTTCTGGTTGTAACTCCGATTCTATGGAGTAGACTCTTGATTCTTGGATTAGGAAGTAGCCTTATTGATATGTAACTCAACTTGTTTAATCTATAGAGTTTGAATTATTTTTTTTCAATGATATGTGTTATTGTGGTCTAGATCTACTGATTTAACACGATCTTGATGCTAACCCCACAAGATTCATATCCCATGAGGATTTGGGGAAGGACCAAAAGAAGCTTTGTATGCCACGAGGAGTAATAGATTATCTTAGATCTTAACCGATCGATTCTAATTCGTAGCCATATAGTAAGAGTAGGTATCTCGGGGGCTGTGAGATCATATGACAGGGATCTCCTTAGGAAAGCAACCCCTTAGCTCCGTCACTTTGAGAGCAGAGGACAATTGGATTTGAAATGTCAGTAAAGTACCAAAAGTTCACATCGAATATAGAGGACAATCTACCTAAATAAATCACCGTTGAGAATAGAAAATCAAACATAGATTCAGAGTTTACAATCATTTTAGTGAAACTGAAGTCCTAGAATTTCTTTTTCGATAAATTCTCTCTTGGATCACTCTTCCTTTCTCTTCTTTCTTTCGTTTAGCTGAGTTCTCACTCTACCTTCACTTGATTTTCTGTTTTCTTCCCTTGATCCTTTATTTCTTGAACCAACCAAACCCACGATTAGTCTAGACAATTGAATTTTCTTAGTATACTAGTACTTGACCACCATTCTCTATGGATTCAATCTTTTTATTATTTGACGACAAAATTGTACACTTGCGATTTCATAACATATCAAGTTTTTGGTGTTGTTGCCAAGGAGTGATTTTGGTAGATATTAGTGATTAGCAAATTGATTAGATTAGACTATTTTTTCCTTATTGTTTTGCATTTGTATTTGTTTTCATATTTCTTTGCATTGTTTACTTCCTTTTTCAGGAAAATCAATCCAGTACATGAAAAGGTATACAAGGTTAGGGGATTTTATTATCATTTGATTCAGAGATTGATTGAACATTTCATCAAAGACTAACAGAGCAAAGAACAATGGATCAAAATTAAACAACCCAGAATCTTGTTATAGCAAACAACAATAGTTTACTTGATGATTACGCAGTCCTAAATTTGATTGGGCTGAGATCTAGTATTGTGAGACCTTTAACTAAGGCAAACAAATTTGAATTGAACTCAGCCTTGATACGTATGGTGCAACAGTGCCAATTTGGAGGAACTCCCATGGAAGATCCAAATTTATATTTGGTGATTTTTTTAGAAATTTGTACAATGTACAAACAAAATAGGATTCCCGCTGATGCTATAAGACTGATGTTGTTCACATTCTCATTGAAAGACAAAGCCAAGATTTGGTTTACCTCACTTCCTCCGGAAAGCATTGTAACTTGGGAGTAGTACAAGCTGAAATTTCTAAGCAAATTTTACTCACCTAGCAAGATTGCTCATATGCGTCACTTTATCACGAATTTTATGCAAAAAGTTAGGGAGTCACTATTTGCGGCATGGGATCGCTTCAATAACCTATTGTAGCAATGCCCACACCATGGGCTTGAAATGTGGCTAATTCTTCATACATTTTATAATGGGATTTCAAATGTCATAAATGTATCACTTAATTTGGCAGTCGGGGGAGTTTTGATGAAAAAAATGCTAGAGGAAGTTGAAGACATTATTGAAAGTGTAGCGTTTAACCATCATCAATGGGCTACGGAGAGGAGTGTTCCCGTGTCATCTCTGTGGATGCACTCAGTAAACTCTGTGGACTTTATGGCTGCTCGATTAGATCCAATGAGCAAGCGACTTGATTCATTGAATGTAAATTCAGTTAATGTTGTTAATATATCTTGTGAAATTTGTGAAAATTCAAGTCTTATTAGAGAAAATTGCCCAGTCCTAACAACAATGCAAGGGGGTCGGGTAGAGCATGTTGATGCACTTAATAACTTCAGTTCGAGACCAAACACCCCTATTCCAACACATATACTCTTGGATAGTGAAATCATCCCAATTTTTTTATCAGTCAAATCAAGGGACATATTAAGATCAAGGGAGTTATGATCAAAATTTTGAACCTCCACAACAACCAAAAAAAATCTAGCATAGAGAAAATGATGGAGCGATTCATAGCAACGCAATCTGAAGCTAATGAAAAGTTTAGACAACAACACTCCTATGATGAGGTTATGATCAAAGAGTTAAAGACTTCAGTGGATTACCTTGCTAGTCATACAAAGATGTTGGAAATCCAAGTAGCACAAGTGGCGAGTTCAATTTCAAGAACTCCGGGGAAATTTCTTGGACAACCGGAGACTAACTCGGTAGAACATATTAATGCCATCAATTTGAGAAGTAGGAAGTTGTTGCAAGGTTCGAATAAAAGCACAAAGAATGTAGAAGATGACCTTGCCAAAGAAATGGGTACACCTAAAATGCCTATAGTGGTTGAGGAGGAGTTAAGCAAATTAAAAGATCACAAAGAAGACACTTTGTTAAAACCTCTGGTGCAGGCTTATCAACCACCTATTCCATTTCCTCAACATTTATTGAAGACAAAACAAGATGAGGAATTCAGGAAATTTTTGGAAATGATGAAGAAAATATGTGTGGAGGTGCCATTACTTGAACCTTTGTACAAAATGCCACAATTTGTGAAGTTCATGAAAAAAATTATCTCACACAAGAAGAAAGCTGAAACTCAGACTGTTACACTCACTAAGAAGTGTAGTGTCATTATACAAAATGAGCTTCCTCACAAACTAAAGGATCCGGGAAGCTTTTCCATTCCTTGTTTCATTGGGGATAAGAAAATTAACAAAGCTTTCTGTGACCTTGGTGCTAGTATGAGTTTAATGTCATTTTCCTTGTGCAAGAAGCAAGGTCTGGGGGACCTAAAACTCACAACAATGACTTTTCAATTGGCCAACCATACTTGTCGATATCCTTTGGGAGTCCTTGAGGATGTACCTATAAAAAATGATGACATTGTTGTTCTCAATGATTTTATTATTTTAAAGATGGAAGAGGACCCCCGGATTCCTCTCATACTTGGAAGATTGTTCTTAGCCACTGCCGGGTAATCATAGACGTGAGAAATCATAAACTCTCATTTTCAGTGGGAAAGAACAAGGTGGATTTTGACCTTACAAGGTTATCCAATGATTTTCATGAAGATAACAATGGAGAGAAAAAGAATTTTGTTAAGGAAGGGCAAGTTGAAAGATCTCCAAACATTAACCCTTTAATTCATGGAAAGTACATTATTCCTGCAAGAGCTAAGGCAAGGGAAGAGCCTTGTCGCCTTGGTATGCTCGGAGGAGGGCAGAGGAATCTCCTTAAGTCAAAGGCTCCGAGTTGATGTTGAGAAAAGGAGTCGAGCTAAAGACCTTAAACAAGCACTTCTTGGGAGACAATCTAAGCGTTTCATAGATTCATTTAAATTTTCCTTTCATTAAATCTTTAGTTTTGATGAGTTTTTGATCAAGTCATTTTGTTTTGTAGGTCATTGGGAAATCACAAGCCAACCCACA
>JBBUKS010000008.1:5728876-5742087 GCA_038050645.1 Hedychium gardnerianum | reverse complement strand
GGATTTTAGCATATTGGATTAATCATTAACCCAATAAGCCTAATCATCTCATAATTGGCTCTTAGGGCTAATACTAACACATCTCACCCATTTCTACATTTTAAATCAAGGTAGCCTTATAGTTTTTGTGAGATGGTAGTCAATTTTACTTTATTAATTTAGTTTGAGTTCTAGGAATTGATTGTTAGATTCAGGTTTAACCGTTGATCAATTAAGTGTACATTTCAAATTTTACCTTCCAAGTCATGGCGAGGCACAAATGCCTTCTTGGGTATTGAATCAACGATCACTTTCTTAGACAAAGTTGATTTAGAAAATTAAACACTTAGTTAATCTATTGAAAAATCTCGGTCTAACTAGTCTAGGATGTGGCGAGGTAGCTTTAATTAGTTCCACTTAGCTAAGCAGACCAAGTAGGGTACTCCTTACCCCAACTGACTATCTAGACCAAGCTTCCCTAACATACTATCATCTCGCCCCACCCTTATACTATGTTAGGAAGTGTAAATCAAGTGTATATCCTTATCTAACCATTCTAAGTTAAGTAGGAAATAAACATGCATAACAAAAGGAGTAAATCAATCAAATATGCATGTTTATCTAACAAGAAAAATTATTTTTCTGTTGGCTCCCCCTGAATCATAGCCTCGATAAGGTCTATCTAGGTAGTGAATTTGATTCTTGGGCATTCAATAGTGATTTGGTACAGCTTGATTAAGCCGGCTTGATTTAGGGACTCATGCTTAGACTCAGTTTATAGCAGTTCTATTAACTAATGACATGCATGACTTGTATTGAGTCTTGGCTTTGAATACAAGTCCAAACTTGTTGTATACGGCTCATTGAGTTCCAAGCATCATGTCAAGATACTTGGACCCCAATGTGAACCGTTCTAACGAGTCTTTTAGTTTCTTAACTTGACTTTACAAGAGGAAATTCTCTTCCTCAAGCTTTTGGACTAGAGTTGAGGTTCCCTTTTGAACATGGTCAGTTGAGGAACTTGGGTTAGTCTTCTCCTTAAGGGATTCTACTTCCTTAATGAGTGATTTGACCCGAACATTTGACTTAGCCAATTTTTGAGTTAAGCACGAAATCATATTATATAATTTATCAACTAAGGTAGAACTTACAGTATGGTTTGGACCTTCTAAATAGGATACAGATCCGTGGCTTGACTTGGACTCGGCTTCGAATTTACTCTCGGGTTCGAATTTGGTCTTAGCCACTTGCTCTCTTGCCGGTAATGCTAAAAAACTTGCTTGAGCTTGCTCTTCCTTATCTGATTCCTCTAACAATGACTCATCCCATGCTTCTTTTAGCGCTTTCTTCCTCCGTGACTTCTTGGTTTCCTTTATGTTTGGGCACTATGACTTGAAATTCCACTTTTGATTGTACTTGTAGTAGATTACCTCTTATTTTGTCTTCGTGGTTTGATTTAGTCCAGTTTGCTTGTTCTTTGACTGGATCACCTTTTTGATCTTGTGCTTTGTGAACCCCTTCTTTCTTTTGAACATCTTCTGAACTAGATTGACTAGTTTGGAGGTGATTTCCTTGTCATCTTCTGAATCTGATTCGTCTTCGGATTCGGGTTCAATTTGGGACTTGGGCTTCGATTCCTTAGTCTTGATTTTACCTGCAATCAAAGCAATGCATTTCTCGATTGGGCTTGTATTAGTCTGCTCATGCAACCATAATTCAAAAAATAACTCGTCGAATTTATTTCTTGAAAGATCTCGAGTGACCTTGTAAACATCGACCTTCACACCCACAAAGTATTTCTCGAAAACGCTTTCAACGCATACCTTATCACATCGCGGTTCTCAACTTGTTGTCCGCTTGCGTGTAGCCCATTGAGAATGTCTTGGATCCGCGTGTGTAGTTGACTTACCAACTCTCCATCCTACATTTTGAGGTTATATAGTTTATTTAAATACAAATCTCTTTTACTTACTTTGGTGTTGGAAGTTCCTTCTTGTAGCTCGATCAATTTCTCCCATAGGTCCTTTACGCTGATAAAAGGTCTGACTTGGTTAAGTTCCTCCTTTGTCAAACCACATTACAGGGTCTGAATAACTTTAGGTCGGTCTCAATCTTCTTTTTGGTTGCGTTGTGCCAATTTTTGCATGCGAGTGGCACTTTGTTGTCTAATCACAAGTGCATGGTAAAGTCATCAAGTAATAAAAAAATATCGATCTTAAGGGACTGTTGACTAAGCACTAGTGAGTCCACAAAATAAGTTATCTAAACAATCGAAAGTTGGTTGAAAGCTTGTGAACTAGAGCTTAAGAGAGAGTGAGAGGTTGAGAGGTCTGGTGAAAGAGGTTGGTTGATAAGAGAGGAAATGGTTTGGGGAAGGTGATCCTAAAATTTCGATTTCATTATGATGCTAGTTGACGTGCTATGGATTGTTCATTCACTTACCCTCCATGTTTACATACTTGTAGGGATTCTAACCAAATTATCGATAGGAACCCATAGAGGTTACATCGGAGTGTTTACACCATTGTTCATTCAATGCTACTAAGTAAAAGAGGTAACATAGAAAGTTTGGTTAAAGAATTATCCTCTATCACTAAAGGCTCCCCGGTCATACAGTCTAGATTACACAAGTCACTTCCTAATATTAAATTGATGTAAACTCTTAAACACTATTTAGTTGATCCCTTGCAGAGAATTGGTCTCTATTTCAAGGCGATGACTCTAGAAAGTCCGGTTAAAGGATTACCCTCTGTCACTAAGGGCTCCCCGATTATACGATCTAAAACCTCTCCTCTACATGGTTACTAATCCTTCACATCCATATGGATACACTTCACAAACACATTAATTCAAATACAAACAAGACACACACATATAGAACAAATCATAAGCATGTCATTGAACAAGGAAATTGACAAATCCATAGTTTATACATCAACATCACATCAAAACTACTCCCTACATCCTAGAATCTAAGGGAACTACTCTATAGCAAGGAGAGAACAAATCAAAGACATGAAAAGAAGAATTCTTACAATCCAAACAAAGATTAGAGACGAAGAGATGCTTATCATGAGGATGTCAACGTCTTCGGGATGAAATCAAAGATCCGGAGGTGGACATATCATTGAAATCGGCTAGGAAATAGACCTCATAGGTTCCCTTGAAGTGGAAACCTTTCCTCCCCTTGAAAAGGGGGTGTTGAGCCCTTTTTATAGGTCTCATGCCCAAGTCAACTTGCCACCATGGGAAGCTCTAGGAAAGAGACACTACTGTGCCCAAGGGGCATGGTCTGTCCATGGGAAACAATGAGAAGTGAGACACGACTATGCCTTTTAGCACGGCCTACCCATGGCTGGCTTTGGATTCTTTAGTTGCATGTCTTGAAAAGAGGCACGATCGTGCCTTTGGGCACTACCTGCCCATGTAAGCTTCTGGATTTGCTAAAGAGAGCTTCTAAAGAGGCACGACCATGCCTAAGGGGCATGGCCTGCCCATGGGAGATGCTGGAGTTTCTGAGAGATCTTCTGAATAGGTACGACCGTGCGTAGGAGGCACGATTGTGTCATGGGGCTTGCTGGAAATCTCTCTCAGGTTCTTTGGGAGACACGACCATACCTATGAGGCATGACCTTGTCTTGGCAAATGGGGCATGACCCTGCCTTGAAGAGGCATGACCATGCTAGGTGGATCTCTCTCCCCAAGCTTGCTCCGATGTCCATTTTTCTCCATTTAAGCTCCAAATGACATCCTGTCAATCAAAATACAAAGAGAGCAGATCTTCGAACTAAAGGAGTAAAAGCATGACAATAATATGAGATAGGGTGCGATAATGTAGATCATACTAAGTGAAATACAAGTAGATGTGCAACAAACAATGCCTAAAAATATATATAATCTACACACATCACACTCCTTCATTGGTAGGGATAGTGAATTCGGTTTGGAGAATTATTCTTTATTTCAAGGTGATGACTCAAGAAAGTCCTGTTAAGGTAACCCTTTGTCACTAAGGGCTCCCCGAGCATACAATCTAAAGCCTCCCCTCTACATGGTAACCAATTCTTCACATCCACATGCATACTTTTCACTCACACATTTAATCAAACACATACTAGGCACTACACACATGGAACAAGTCATAAACACATCATAGAATAATGAAATGGACAAATTCATAGTTCATACATCAATTTCATATCACAATTACTTTCTACATCCTAGAATTTGGAGGACTACTCCATAGCAAAGGAAGTACACCCAAGAGACAAAGAAAATAGAAATCTATAACTCAATACATGAAATAGTGAGAAAAGAATGCTTATCAATGCGATGCCGGTGTCTTTGAGAGAGTCTCCTTGCTCTGGAGGTAGACAGATCATCTTGATGGATGGAGATAGATGTTCTAGAAGGGAAAAACCCTCTCCCAAGGAAGGGGGCAGAGCCCTCTGGTCCAAGATGAGTTAAGCAAGGGTTTGCTTGACCCTTTTAAACCTCCCCCAAACTGTCTAGATCTACTAGATTTTTTAGGCTTTGCCAAACCTGCTTTTTCACCCCATAGACCACTTTATCTCGGGTTGGACTCTGAACTAAAGTTGTAGCTCTTGAAATTATCTTCAGTTTGATAGGTGAATACCCTGAAACTCCAACCGAACCGAAAGTTATGATGGTTCAAAGTTTGGTCTGTAGTCTGGGCAGAGGATGCAAAATGGTCATGTCTAGGAGGCATGGACGAGCCTTTTACCATTAGTATATCATATTTTCTCCTATTTCACTCTGAAGTAAAGTTGTAGATCCTGAAGTTATCTACATTTTGGTATGTGGAACGGCTAGAAACTCAAATCGTACAAAAAGTTATGGTTGTTTTACTTTTGGTTCGCAATGTTGTATAAAACTTGACATGGCCGTGCCTCCCAGGCACGACCAAACGCTGAGGAAAAAGGCACAGCCATGCCCAAGGGACATGGCTAGGCTTTGGAACTCATAACATGGGAGACATGGTCGTGCCTATGGGCATGGCCTAGCTATGGGTTCTTTTGAATTCTGTTTGTGGCATAGTTGGAAGAAGCACGATCATGCCTTTTGGCATGACCTGATCATGGTTTTTGCAGGAATTCTTCGAGTCCACAATTAGAAGAAGACATGGTGGTGCCTTGGGAGTTTCTGGAAATGCTAAGTGGAGCTTCTGAAGAAGCACGATCATACCTTTGGGCACAGCCTGCCCATGAGAGCTTTTGGAGGTCTGGCCGTGGGTGACTTCAGAGACATGGCTATACCCTGGGGCACAACCATGCCTTGGCCAATGAAGGCACGGTCGTGCCTTGAAGAGGCACGACCTTGCCTTGAAGAGGCATGAACTTGCTTGCTGAGTTTAGCTCTCCAAGCTTGCTCCAATGTCCATTTATCTCCATTTTACCTCTAAATTGCATCTTGTTATTGAAAATACAGAGAAAGTAGATTTTTGAACTAAAGAAGTAAAAGAATGATAATATAATGAAATAGAGTGTGATAATGTAAATCACACTTAGTGAAATACAAGTATATGTGCAATAAACACCACCTAAAAGCATATATAATATACTCACATTACACCCCCAAACTTAAACTTTTACGTGTCCTCAAGCAAAACCTGCAATCTAAATTCATGTGTGTAAATGATGTATCATAATCCTATCATGTAGTTTCATTGATGAGCAAGATAATAAAATTATTTGAGTGTGGCCTAAATAGAAGTTCTCCATGCTTAGTGCGATGAGTCGCTTAACTTTTTTAAGTGTCAGTCTCCAAGCCTAGTCAAGTCGTCATCTAACCGTGTTCCTCATGCTTCCGGCGATAGACACTTACCTGCCACTCGGAAAGTTCATCCCTCTCAAACTACACAAGGTCTCAAAGGAATACAGGAATACTCAGTATTAAGAGAAACATAATATTTATTTCCCCAGTAACCTAACTCGGTCTCAACGGGATAACTTATTAGTTCTCACTCACGACAACTATTTTTATAGCTTTTATTCTCCTTATTTTTTTTTCAATGTGCATATTTTCTTTTTCAACTCAATATTTTTTTTTCAGGATATAGATTTTTCCTAATGAGTTGACAAGAATCGAGGTTATCCAATAACCAAAATGTAGTTGAGAAGTCACAAAGAAAAACCAATATACTAGTCCGGTTCTATGAGTCATAACTATTTTTGGAAGTATCTACCATCAAAATCAAGCATAGTGTGAAGAGATCCTTAAACTAGGCCAACACTTGAACTCTTCCAATAAAAATATTGCTCACTTCATGCTATCTATGGATAGGAGAAGATAGATCACTAAACATACTAGCATGCTTTTTCACAACAACATGAATATCTAGAACAAGTATGCGAGTATCTAGCTATGAGGAATAAACAAATAATGACATGATATATGATGCAACTAGAAAATTTTATTATGTAAAAAGAAATATTGACAAAAACTAACCGACAACCCAACATATAAACAATCCCCCAGACATACATGTTTCATTGTCCCAATGAAAACAAAAAAAAATTGTTTAAACCGCAAGTGCACGACTAAGTCATTAAGTAATAAAAATATCGATCCACAAGGACTATTAATTAAGCACTAGTCAAGTCACAAAGCAAGTTATCTAGACGATCGAAAGTTGGTTGAAATCATGAATGCAAGAGATTGAGAGAGAGAGAGTTGAGAGAGAGAGAGAGTTGAGAGAGAGAGAGAGAGAGAGCAAGAGGAGAAGATTTGAGAGAGGGCCTAGAGAAAAGGAGGTTGAGAGAAAGAAAGTGGTTGAAGGGAGAAGTTGGAATTGGAGGGAACGATTCTAGGACTTTGATTTCATTATGATCTTAGTTGATGTACTATGGATTGTTCATCCCCTTACCATCCATGTTTACACTCTTGTAGGGATCCTAACCAAATTACCGGTATGAACTTGTGAAGATCACACCAAAGTGCTTACACCATTTTCATTTAGTGCTATTAAGTAGAAGAGGTAACATAGAAAGTCCAGTTAAGGTAACCCTCTATCACTAAGGGCTCCCTTGTCATATAGTCTAGATTACACAAGTCACTTCCTAACATTGAATTGGTAAAAACCCAATTATTGGATAAATAAATAAGTCAATATTTGAGTGTACATTCTTTATGTGTATGATTGGATCTTAAACTCATTTACTAATGTCCGCAATACAATTCTATAGTCATGATTGGATAGCATGAGAGAACTTGTGATTGGATCACAATTAGTGAGCATCTCTACATGTGTAATTATGAATGTATTGAAACATTCCCCAGTCGATGAATTGATGAGCTCAGACATCATCAATTTTGAAAGACTAGCACGTATTATACTCGGTTTATCGAAGCAGTTGTTCCTCACTGGATAGAGACATTTAGATGTCGAGAGTTAAATGTAGATTCTGGTTACAGGTAACTAGTTCATTGGAGTGACCTACCATGAGACTTCATATGGTTCTTTATATATATGGATATGTCAATGAAGATCTCATTGCAGCTTAAGTGCAAATTTCCTTTGACTTGAGGTATTCAAGTCATCTTGGTCATGGAGACTTATACTTTGACATCTTAAGCAAGCATTTCCTTGGAGGTGTGGACCTGAGATAATTAGGTATAAGTTTGAAGTGCCTGAAGATGTTTGAATAGCCCATAGTGGATTCCCTACTCCTTGCATATGGAGAAATATACCCTACGACCACTTGTCAAGATTATTACTCATAAGTTTTTGGCTAGAGAAGAAGATGTCAAGAGAATGGTCTTGTTAGACAAGGAACTACTACTTGGGCTAGGTGTGACATAGTCAGCCTAGAGGGGACTGACACATAGACCATGTCTTGAACCAAATAGGTATAAGATGAGTGAAAGAAACAGACACATGAATAACTGTAGCTACTCAGAAATGATTCTGGAATCAACTATGATTTTTTGATTAATTGGGGATCATGATGTACTACTAGATACCACTCATGATCGATCCATAATTAATGGTTAATTATGGACGACCAACATAAACCAGAAACCTATTGGGTCACACTTACTACAAGTATATCTGAAAGACTTAAAACGAGTTTGAGAATTGGATTCTCAAATCAAGAGAGACTAAGTATAGTTGGACCAGACAAAGGCAAATATGGAAAGATCTTTATCGTAAAAGAAGTGCGGATAGGCCAAGTCTTTTGAAGATAAATTGTACCCTCTTAGGTTTAGTTATAAATTAAATTGGTTTGGTTTATATTAAAAGAGGTTTCATTATTGAACCAAGTGTTTTGGTTTTGAACCAACATGGTTTGGTCTTGAACCAAACCATGGCTTAATGGTAATGGATCGGATTGCTATTGGGCTTTGGGTTTGGGAGATGACTTGTTTCCCAAGTCATTGTTAGGAGATGTATAAATACACCTCTATGAGGAGAGAAATAATTGCTCTTGGATGAGAAACCTAAAGGTTAGGTTTTTGATCCTCTTCTCTCTTCCTCTCCTCTTGCTGTCGACCACACCCAAGGAGTCGTCGGCTTCTTGAAGCACTACCACAAGCTCCACGGCCGACCACTACGTTTGGCTAGCACCTCCCCTCTGGCCAACAGCACCCTGCCGGCCATAAGGACGCCGGAGGACATCCCCTCTAGCGAAGGACTACCGCCCATGCAAGGAGAACCAACAAACAAATTCTATCCACTAGCGCCAAACCCCTCTTTCCAACCTTCTCCGACCTTAGTTCTGCCGAGCAAACATTGCTACCAGAACCTTTACACCTCGGGGTATGTTGTCCCTCATCGATAGCAACTTTTTCGTTGCCTGTTTCCCTTTCTTTGTACCGCTAGGTTGCCCTCGGCGCCGAGCACAAAGATGAGCCAGGTCTCTCTCTCGGATCCATCGTCTCCCTCGTTTGGTTAGTAACAAATCAAAGACAAAAACTCACGGCTTAACAAAGTCATCTTGACGATATCTTGGCATGGATATCGATAGAGGCAATCTTTCAAAAGGTTGCTCGTTGATTCCGAAAGAGGCTAGCCTTGCGAGGTTAGCAAACACTCTCTACCAGGTTCGATTACGAACTCATAGGTATATATTCTAACGTAGTTATCTTGATCTATGGTTATGTTTAGCCCATGTGTGTATACTGTAAGTGTGTGATGCATGTGCTGTAATAATTTAGGAAATTATTTCGCTTCCACTATTTGTTTATCCAAACAAAATTTTAAAACACGCATCCTAAAACCCAACAATGGTATTAGAGCTACTTGCATGTCGACATAGATCGTAGATCTATGTTATCATGCATAGGTTATCGTAAATGTCATTTATGAAAATTTAGGAATATTCGGATACGAAAATTTGTTTCCTAATCCGATATGAAATTTTTTAATTTTTGAGATTATTTCCTAAATGGTTAGGAAATCCAATTTTGTAAAGAGTTTCCTAATATGTTAGAAAATTTTGAATTTTAGAAAATATTTTCTAATTTGTTAGGAAAATCCAATTTTGGAAAGGGTTTCCTAATTTGTTAGAAAATCCACTCTTGGAAAATATTTCCTAATTTGTTAGGAAATCCAATCTTGGAATTTATTTCCTAATTTGTTAGGAAAATTCAATCTTGGAAAATCCAATCGTTGAAAATCTAATATTGGAAAATATTTCCAAATTTGTTAGAAAATCTAATCTTGGAATATATTTCCGAATTTGTTAGGAAATCCAATCTGGGAAAAATATTTAGTAATTTGATTAGGAAATCCAATTTTGGAATTTATTTCCTAATTTATTAGGAAGTCTAATTTTGAAAATTATTTCCTAATTTAATTAGAAACTTCCTAATTTGGTAAATTGTTTCCTAATCATATATTGAATTAGATTTGGAAGTTGTTTCTTGGTCTAATTAAGGGATCTTGGTTTATGAAAACCAAATCCTTTATAATATTTGATTTTCTAATTGATGACAACTATGCCATGATTGAATGTCATAATTGATGCCATGATTTATGTAATGATAGATGTCATAATTTATGTCATGATTATGCCATGTGATTTCATGTAGATAGTTTAAATATTTGCATGAAAAAAGGATGAGACCTAATCACTTACGAAAATATTAAAAACTACACCTTCTATTAATATGGTGAGAATCATAGTTTGATTTCTCGTTTGGGTTGTTGGACTCACTCCAAGCTCAATCTAAAATTAAATATGTTCAAACCATTGAGATTTTATCTCATGATTAAGTAACCGATTTTAATTTGAAGTGTTGATTTGTTGGACTCACTCCAAGGTCAATGTGGATATAGGTGATGTTGGGTGATATACATATGATGTATACGTGTTAATGAGTTAACAACCCGATGTTTACGCCAATGTCAATTAGTTGATAGCATAATGTGATAGTTACATATGTGTGATATGTAATCGGTATACTTGATATCTACCACTATAGCTAAGAATGACTTGTTGGACTCACTCCAAGGTTGTTCTTATCTATGGTGGATATTAACTCACTTGGAGAAAATCTACGATCTCCCGAATTCAAAGTAAGAGCACTTGAATTCGATAAATAAGTGGAATTGATATGTGTATGTAAATTGTTTACATTAACATAGTAAAAACATCTCTCTCATTTGCACTCGACTTTGGAAATAAACAAATTGACCAGGCTGAACTTCTTGGATTGGCTTCGAAACTTGAGAATTGTTCTCAAGACCAAGAAAGAAGAACTGGCTCCAAAAGGCCCATGTTACCATTATGGTAAAATGGGACATTGGAGAAGAAATAGCAAGATTTATCTTGAGTCTATAAAGAAGAGAAAGACATCCAATGCCCTATCTCCTTCAGATATCTTCGAGATTGAATCTGATACTATTTCTTTAAACACTTATGTATTAGATACCGGGTGTGCCTCACATATATGTGACATAAGTGAGCTAAAGAATAGTAGACAATTAGATAATCAATTAGCTTCCTACACGTGGCATTGTTGCCTTGGCCATATAAGTAAGAAATCCATGTCTGAATTACATAAGTGTGGAATTCTAGAATCATTTGAATTAGATTCATTTGATACATGCGATTCATACTTAGGCAAGATGATTAAGTTACCTTTTAAGGAAAAAGGTGAACAAGAGAATGACATATTGGGCCTTATACATACCGATGTATGTGGATCCATGTCAACTCATGGACGAGGAGGTTATAGCTACTTCATCACCTTCATTGATACTCACGATTTGGGTATATGTATCTATTGAGATACAAGTTTGAAGCCTTTGAAAAGTTTAAAGAATTTAGACATTAAGTAGAGAAACAACTTAGCAAAAGTATTAAAATACTTTGATTAGATAGAGGTGGTGAATACTTAAGTCAAGAGTTTCAAGATTATCTCAAGGACAATGGGATGTTGTCTTAAAGGACTCCGCCTTACATGCCACATCATAATGGTGTGTTCGAAAGGTGAAACCAAACCTTGTTAGACATGGTTAGGTCGATGATAAATCATGTAAGTCTTCCCAAAGCCTTCTGGGTTACACAATCAAGACAGTTGTTTACTTGCTAAATATAGTCCCGACTAAGGCAGCTTCTACTGCTCCATTTGAGATATAAACTAGTAATAAACCTCATTTATCTTATTTGAAGATATGGGGTTGTCCTTCTTATGTGAAGAAGACTGTATCAGATAAGCTAGATGCTAAGTATAATAAGTCTCTATTTATTGGTTACCCTAAGAAAACTAGGGGTTTCCAATTCTATCATCCCTTAGAACAAAAGGTGTTTGTTACAAGGCATGTTGTTGGGGTTGCAAGGTTGCAAATAAAGTTCCATATTGAAAACACGTGGGAAAGATCATGGGCTTATCAGGGAAAGATATCTCCATTAGTATGAGACCTTTTGGGTAGAGCCCCAAAATAAAACCATGAGGGCTTTGGCCCAAAATGGTCATATCATTATGGAGATATCTAAATTCTTTCGGTCATAACAATTGGTATCAGAGCTCGGACTGCCTAATTAAGACCCACAATCTGTTGCTCATAGGGATGAGATAATGACTGAACTTGTTTATACACCACCACTTTGTAGACTAGTAGGGCACATCTAATTCCTGAGAGATATTGGTTTCTCATAAGTGAATCAAAAGATGTATTACTTGAGGATGAGGAGCCTACTAGTTACGAAGAAATTTTAAAAAGTTCAGAAAGCGAATCATGGTCGAATACCATGAAGTCGGAAATTGATTCCATGTACGAAAACCAAGTTTTGAACTTGGTGGACCCACCCGAAGGCATCACGCCTATTAGGTGCAAATGGATTTTCAAGAAGAAAACTGACATGGATGGTAATTTGAATGCCCATAATGCTAGATTGGAGGAGAAAGGCTATATAAACATAGTATTGACTATGATGAAACCATCTCACCAATGACTATGCTTAAATCCATTTGGATACTCCTGACCATAGTAGTTCATTACGATTATGAGATATGACAAATGAATATGAAAACAACTTTCCTTAACGGAAACCTATTTGAGGATATGTATATGATACAACCCAAAGTTTTCACATATGTTGACAAAATAAAGTATACAAGCTTCAACGATCCATATGTGGACTGAAGCAAGCATCTAGGAGTTGGAATATTGATATGCATAGATTATATATACTTATATGCATTGTTTGACACACTTCTACTATTTTAGTTCGAAGAACTTCTCTTTGCGTGTTTTCATTGACAGGATGCGATTTGGAGCATATTTAGAGCTAAATTGAATTTGGGGCAGCCTGCAGACAAAAAGTAGAACGGCCACAACTTTTCACACTGTTGGAGTTTCGAGCTGATTAAACTTCTAAAATGTAGATAACTTCAATATATATAACTTTTCTTTAGAGTACAATAGAAGAATTCATGATCTAGTCATGATAAAAGGCACGACCGTACCTCCTAGGCATGGCCATGTTTCGTGCTTTGCCTAGACTTGGAGATCAAACTTTGAACCACCATAACTTTGTACATGGTTAGAGTTTTAGTCTGAATTAACTTCTAAAATGTAGATAACTTCAAGATCTACAACTTTTCGTCAGGGTGTAAGCTGAGAAAAGAATTTCTAGCCATGCTAAAAGGCATGGCCGTGCCCCCCCTTCCAGAAGCTCCTCATGTGTAGGTCGTGCCTCAAGGCACGACCGTGCTTAGGCTCCAGAAGCTCATCATTTGCAGGTCGAGCCCAGAGGCATGGT
>JBBUKS010000008.1:5662907-5680435 GCA_038050645.1 Hedychium gardnerianum | reverse complement strand
GCGATACGATCCGAAGGGTCGTGGGCCTTGGAGTAGGAGTCGGCGAAGGCTCCGAACCAAGTAAAACCAACCGAGTCCTATTTTGTTTCCATTTTCGTTTTCATATTGTGTTTTCCGCTGCTCACTTTTAAGTTTCCGAAAGTTTTCAAAAAGGCTTAATTTTTTTTTAAACACGTGATTCACCCCCCCTCTCACGTGCTTTCGATCCAACACTGATGACATCCCGTCTAGTGATAGTCGTTTTCCTACTAAGCAGCTTAGGATTAGATTTACTAATCATACATACATTCCATTAAAGACTAGGTATATGAGTAAACCATTTTTTACTAGACATTGCATGAGTATCATAGAGATTATCGACTGCTATCGTCTCGACCGGCTAGTTTATTATAGTCACTCGGTTAACACAGCTGATGTCACAAACCACAAGTGCATGGCCGTCATTAAGTAATAAAAAGTATCGATCACACGAGGACTGGAAATTAAGTATCGATTTACGATGTGAAATCAGTTATCTGGAGAATCCGAAAGTTTGTGAAAGTCTTGAGAAAAAAGAGAAAGTCGCGAGGAAAAGTTTCTAGAAAAAAGTCCTATGTTAAGAAACGATCCTAGGACTTCGGTTTCACCACAATGATTGTAGGCACCCTAACCTATATTTGATTTCCTAATTCTCATTGGTTGTTCATGTAGGTAGACAATATGGATTTAACCGACATGATCTTTTGGAACTACGCTGGTGTATCCGCCTAAATGCTGAAGAACCCATAGGGCGACATTGCTGAAGAACCACTTTCACATGGAAGCCCCTGTCATGAGATGCCCTAGGGTTCTTGAGTTGCCTTCCTTTACTTTGTGATGCCGAATCAAGGCGGACCCATTAAGCTCCATGAAAGCCTAAGGAATCCTCATGGTAACCCATCCTACTTTTGTGACTAACCCCCCACGTCTCAGTATTCTATGGGTCGGAGGATTGGGTTCACCTCTCGGTCCTTCCCCTCACCCCTCGGGATACAAAAACATGCTTTTGGAGTTAAATTTGTGTATGTACAGTAGAGCCAGATCAAAAACAATCAAATCATAGAATGAAAAACAAAAATATATGAAACTTTAGAAAAACAAAGCGTCTACATGTCAAACAGCTACTCCCTAGTTCTACAATCAAGAACACTACTTCATGGACATGGAGTTATAGCAAGAAGACATAGTAAATAAGCTTTTACAATCCAAACTCAAAAGAAAAGAGAGAAAGGTTTATTCTATGAAGCATAGATTGTCACCAGGCTGCTCCTCCAACTTTCAACATGGACAAGAACTCCTCTTGCTCCTTGGAATGACTTTCCTAGGATTCCATGTCACCAAAAAACCCCTCCTCCTCAATCCACGAGCCTTGGGGATCTTTTTATAGCCTCCTAGCACTTAGAATAGGAAGGAACTTCCAAAAATAATAATTCTGTAAAATCTGTGGTAGGGCGATATGGCCGTGTGAAAAACACATGGTCGGGCCATGGGTTTTTCTAGAAAGCTTTTTGGAAAAACACACGGTCATGAATCATAAGTGCACGATTTGTCGTCAAGTAATAAAAATATCGATGCACAAGGACTATTGATTTAGTACTAGGTGAAGTTGAAAGACTAGTTATCTAAACGATCGAAGTTGTGTGCAATCAAGTAAGTTAGAGGGGAAAGAGAGAGAGAGAGAGATCGAAGGAAAGCAAGTTACCAACGGGAGAAATTGAATTGAGAGAACGATTCTAGGATTTCGATTTCACTATGATGTTAATTGATGCTCTAAGTTTTGTTCACCTCCCTAACTCCATGCTTACTTTTTTATAGGGATTCTAACCAAATTACCTAAATAAATATGTGAGGATTATACCGGAGTGTCTACCACAAATTCAACGTTAACAAGTAAGGTGAATATACTAGTATGTTCGCCTAATGGATACCCCTCACACTAAGGGCTCCACAATACATCTAGATTATCATTCTACTTCCTAACATCAAATTTGGGCAACCCGATCAATCCCTTGTTAGTTAATCCCTTGCAAGGAATCAACCCTCTTTTGAGGTGATGACTCTAGAAAGTTCACTTAAAGGTATACTCCCTATCACATGAGGCCCAACAGTCATACAATCTAGCACACATTAACATCACATCATAATTACTCCCTACATACTAAAATCCAAAGAACTACTCCAAGCGAAAGAAATTCAATCAAGAGACATGAAAAGAGGCATTCTACAATTCAATACACGGAATAGAGAAGAGAAGAATGTTTATTAATGCGATGGTGACATCTTCGGATGAATTCCTCGCTCGATAGAGGATGGATCATCGAGACGACTCTAGAAATGGATGCTCTAAGGTTCCCTTCAAAGGGGAAAACCCTCCTCCCTCAATTAGGGGACTTTTTAGGCCTTTTATAGCCTTCCCAACCATTAAAAATGGTTGGGAAAAAACCCCACACGGTCCATGCCCATGACGCAACACGACCGTGTCTAAAAGGCATGACTGCGCCATGTTGGACTCAACTAGCATTTGTGGCCGAGGCACGACCGTTCCATTTTGGCACGTCTAGACCACGTGAGAATCTGCTAATTCTCTAGGAAGAGGCATGACCACACCGTGTTGGCTTATGTGGGAGGCTAGCAATCTGTAAACGAGACACGACTGTGCCTGGGAGGCATGATTGGCCAATGTCGAATGCTAGAATCTTCGTTTCTCCTCTGTTTTTCGATCAATTTCATGCATAGGAACTCGCCCATGTCACGAAACACGACCAGTGTGTGTTCCTTGATTTCACCTCTCGCTCTAATGTTGTAATACTCCATTTTTTTTTCTCTAAAAATGTGTCCTATCAATCAAATCAAGAAAAGAGCAGATATCCAAATCAAAAGAGTAATAGCAATGAAATCAAGTAGAAAAGGGTGTGCAAATGCAAATCTTGCTCATGAAAACCAAGATAATATATGTCAAACAATGCTTAAAAACATTCATAATTTACACACATCACCGTGTGTGGTACTAGAAAACTCACGATTGTTTCGTCTTCACTCCTTTTCATCTTGAGGAACACACCCATGTCTTGGGACATGGCCAGAGCGTGTTCTTGCTTTACGTCTTCATTTCAAGGGTCTTTTTACTCTGTTTGAGCTATGATTCTTCGTTTTATCAATGAAAAAGCACAAGAGCAGATCTCCGAACAAGAAATAGCAAAATAATACTAAAAGGGAATAAATAATGCAATGCATGCTCCTAAAATATCACAAGATGAGTGCAAAATACTAATAAAAACTTTATATGAAATACACTCATCAAAATCCCCTAGACCTAAACCTTTGCTTGTCCTTAAGAAAAAAATTGATGTCTAGCCCAATGTGTATGAATAAACATCTCTGAACCCTAGCAAGTTCACCTAGACCGATCAAATAATATAATTATCTAGATAAGGTGTACAAATAACTTCACCAAGTCCAACAAGATGATCACTGTGCATTGTGCGTAACCCGATCCTAGAGTTTTCAATTTCCAAACCAAGGCAAATCGTCATTTCATCGTGTTCCTAAAGTTTTCGGCGTTAGACACTTACCTACCATATGCAAGGTTCGTCTCTGTAACCTAGACACAAAGTCTCAAAGGAGCACTCGGTAATGAGAGAATTTGATAGGTATTTCCCTAATATCATAACTCGGTCTCAAAGGAATACCTGATCATTTCCAAATGGATTTTGATCCCATGTTTTTTTTACCCCATGTTTTTTTATCCCATGTTTTTTTTTCTTTTTTTTTGCAAAATAAGTTCAACACTTGAACAAACTTTTTTTTTTGGATTTTGATTTTTCCAAATGGGTTCGCACAATTCGAGTGTCACTAGTAACTAAAATGTCTAGACAAGGTCACCTATGAATTTCAAAGTACAAGTTTGACAAGATGAATCATGCCTATGTTGTACTAAATTAACTTTTCAGAAAAAAGCTATAAGTGTAAGTGTATGAGAAAATAATCAAGAAAGCACATGATGAAATAGTATCCGACACAACAAAAGTTTATATCAAATTCTACGACAAGATAGAAAAATGTGAACCCATCAAAGACAAGAGCATATTATTATGGCATCATTTAAGTCTCTACAATTGAACAAACGCTAAAGAGGACAAGTCTTATGCATGTATGTGTCAAATCCAAATTGCAAAAAGGAAACATGAACAGTATATAAAAAATAAACATGATATGATGCATGTTAACTAAACAAGTTAAACTAATATACTAATCCTAACAAAAACACAAACTAACCAAGCAAAAAAACCAACAAAAAGACTCAAAATACCCCTCAGACCAAGATCATGCAGTACTCAAACAAAGAAAATCAATAAGGAGGGGAAGGAGGAAACTTGGGTGAAGTACCATGCCACTTTTTGTATCATTTGAGGAAGTTTTATGGGTACGTGCGCTTTGTGGATTCAAGAATGGGCAAAGTAGGGCCAAAACCCTAACTGGGAGGAGGCATGGCCGTGTGAAAAACATACGGCCCCGCCGTGTGAAAAACACGGCCCCGCCGTGGGTGTTTCTGTTGGAGGAATTTGGAGGCACATGACCATGTGAAAATCACATGGCCAGGCCGTGTGTGGCACTGTTTGAGGGACATGATCGTGTGTGGGACACACGCTCCTCCATGTTTGGAATCGAATGTCTCCCACGCCTGAACCTCTTCTACAGCTAGCTCATGGATACACCTAACCCTACGAAAATCAAAAACATAAAACTAGAATGAGAACTAAGTGAAAGAAGACCCTAAAAACTAAAGAAAAATACTAATTAAAGCTTGGGTTGCCTCCCAAGAAGAACTATTTTTAGGTCATTAGCTTGACCCATATTAGTTTCAATCGGGAGTGCATGGTTTGAGGTGGTCGCACTCCCCTCTTATTTTATTAGGGGAATCAATGGAGTATGGTTTAAATCTCTCTCATGCTAGAGCAAGATACTTTCGAACTTTCTTACCAAGGGCACTTGGCCCTTCATCAGATTTGCTGGTTCTCAATGGTTCACCATGCCTCTTAAATATTCCTTGTGGAGGAGCAAGATACTTGTTAACTCCAACTCTAAGTCCTTTATTGAATATGCTCAACTTTATAGGATTGTCGAGAGGTCATTTATGTGATTACTGGGAAAATGGTATTGATGACACATATGTCATTAGTGGAGGTTTCTGCATTGTTTCCACTTTCTTTTCCTCGGAATCCCAAAGAACATCTTCTTCGCCAGTGATATTCTAAGTTACTTTAGCCTCATCTATCAATTCCTTTCCCTAATCTTCAATAAGCGCATACGACTCCTTCAAAATCCTCCCACTCCACAAAATCACAGCATTGCAATGCTCCACAGGATTTGGCTATGTCTTTCCTTGTAATCTCCTCGGAGTCCTTGAAGGAAAGCTTGCAACTTGGGAAATCTGAGTTTCCAGCATCTTGGTGTGGCTTACGAGGTTGTCTACCATTATTTTCAGATCTTTAAGGGCTTCCTATGTCTGAGTATGTCTCTGCTGGAACTCCTTGTTTGCTTGGTTTTGGCTTGAGATGAAGTACTCCATCATCGCTTCAAGTCGTGACTTCGGAGGGGCTTGTTGTTGTCCTGACTACTGTCCCTGATTCCCCTGTCTTTGGTATTGATCTTGGTTGTTTTGGTAGAAAATATTAGGATGGTTTCTCCAGCCAGGGTTGTAAGTGTTTCGAGTATGGATTGCTCGGCCTTGGGTTAAAGTTATTGATCGCGTCCACATGCTCAACTTAGCTTCCCTGGTTGGTGGCAGTCGTTAAACAACTCTCCGCTGCAAGACCTTTCAAGCCACAAACTTCATAAACAACTTTAACAACATTCGCCGTACTCATGTTTAGGGAATCAAACCTCTTGGTCAAAGAGCCCATCTTTCTTGAAAGAAGGTCCATGGAATTAACTGAATATTTCCTAGGAGTTTGTGCTTGATCTCCTTGCTCAGATATCCACCAGTGGTGATTTAGCGCCACACTTTTTATGATCTCCTCAATCCTGTTTAGGGTTTTGTTTATTAGAGTTCTACTAGCTGCGGAGTCTAATCACCCCTTCATCGTGTACGAGATACCATTGTAGAAGGTATGGATCACCAACCACTTCTCCAGTCCATGATGTGGACACTGCTGCAACAATCCTTTGAATCTATCTCATGCTTCGAATAATGACTCACCGTCTTTTTGCATGAAGCTTATGATCTGGTACCGCATGTGTGCCATTTTGCTGGGAGGGAAAAAATTATCTAGAAATCTCTGCTCATATTGGTCCCATGTAGATATGCTGCCTGTCGGAAGAGAATGAAGCCAAGACTTGGCTTTGTCCCTTAAGGAAAAGGGAAACAACATCAGCCGAATTGCATTCGCAGAGGGGCCATTATATTTCATCATCACGCAGATTTCCAAAAACACCTCCACATGCAGATTTGGGTCTTCCGTTGGCCCTCCACCAAACTGATTTTGCTAGACCATGTGGATTAGGGTAGGTTTCATCTCAAAGTTGTTCACTTCTATTTGAGGTCTCGTGATGCTAGACCTCAATCCTCTAGTGCTAGGGGCGGCGAAATCTCTAAGCAACTTGTTTTCGTTGTCTGCCATGGTTGCATTTTCTGGAGTTCTATTCTCTTCCGAAGTTTTATGTTTGTTCTCCCTTTGATGGTAGGTGCGGTCTATCTCTAGATCAAAAGGAACAATATCTCCTCTTCTTTCATATCTCTTCATGCAAGGGCCCTACACACCTGAAAAGGGAAGAGATGAAGAGAAAAGAATAAAAAAGGAAAGTGATCCGAATGAAAATTAGGAAAGAAATCATAAAAAAAGGAAAATCAGAAAAGGAAGAAAAACAATCTAGATTAACCAAATCATAAATTGATCGATATCAATTTGAACCAGTCCCCGACAACGACACCAAAAACTTGATGTCACAAACCGCAAGTGCATGGTCGTTGTCAACCAATAAAAATTATCAATCCCACGAGGACTAGAAATCGAGTACCGATCTATGATATGAAATCAGATATCTAGAGAATCCAAAAGTTTGTGAAAGTCTTGAGAAAAAAAGAGAAAGTGATGAGGAAAAGTTACTAGGAAGAAATCCGATGTTAAGAAACGATCTTAGGACTTCGGTTCACCACAATGATTGTAGACACCCTAGCCTATATTTGATTTCCTAATTCTCATTGGTTGTTCATGTAGGTAGACAATCCTGATTTAATCAACATGATCTTTTAGAACTACGCCGGTGTATCCGCCCAAATGTGACGCCAACTTTCAAGACGACATTGCTAAAGATCCGCTTTCACATGGAGGCCCCTGTCATGAGATGCCCCATAGTTCTCGAGTTGCCTTCCTTTATTGCGTGACGCCGAATCAAGACGAACCCATTATGCTCAATGAAAGCCTAGGCAATTTTCATGGTAACTTGGCCTTCTTTGGTGACCAACCACTCACATCTCGGTATTCTATGGGTCGGAAGATTTGGTTCACCTCTCGATCTTTCCCCGCACCCCTTGGGATACAAAAACATACTTTTGATGTTGAGTTTGTGTATGTACAATAGAGCTAGACCATAAACAATAAAATCATATAATAAAAAATATATGATGAACCAGGTAACACCGAACCTGAGGCGATCGGCCCGGCCTGACGAAAGTTTCCCATCGGTCGCTAGGGTAAATAAAAAAAAGATTAATCAGGTAACATTGAACCTGAGGCGACCAACCCGGCTCCACTAAAGTTTTCCACCAGCTGCCAGTAAAAAAAATAAATCAAGAACTCCTAGGGTTACATGTCAAACACAAATATATGAAACTTAGAAAAACAAAGCATCTACATGTCAAACGACTACTTCCTAGTCTTAGAATCAAGAACACTACTCTATGGACATGGAGTTACAGCAAGAAAATATAGTAAATAATCTTTTACAATCCAAACTCAAGAGAAAAGAGAGAAAAACTTATTCTATGAAGCGTAGATTGTCTTTGGGCTGCTCCTCCAACTTCCAACACGGACAAGAACTCCTCTTGCTCCTTGGAATGACTCTCCTAGGGTTCTCTATCACCAGGGAACCCCTCCTCCTCAATGCACGATCCTTGAGGATCTTTTATAGCTTCTCCAGCCCTTAGAATAAGAAGAAATTTTCAAAAATACTAATTCTGCAAAATCTGCGGCAGGGCGACATGGTCGTATGAAAAACACATGGCTGGGACATGGGTTTTTTTGGGAAGTTTTCTGGAAAAACACACGATCGGGCCACGAGTTTTTCTGGAAGGTGGCGCATGGCCATGGGTTTTTCTAGGAAAGTGGCACAAGGCCATGTGAAAAACACATGGCCCTTTTGTGTGTGGCATTGGAAAACCCACGGTTGCTCCATCTTGACTCCATTTGTCCTGAGGAACACGTTCGTGTCTTGGGACATGGTCATAGCATGTTCCTTGCTTTATGTCTTCGTTTCAAGGGTCTTTTTACTCCATTTGAGCTTCAATTCTTCGTCCTATCAATGAAAAAGCACAAAAGCAGATCTCCGAACAAGAAAATAGCAAAACAATACTAAAAGGGAATAAATGATGCAATGCATGCTCCTAAAATATCACAAGATGAGTGCAAAATACTAATAACAACCCTATATGAAATACACTCATCAACAATATTGTGTGCCTACTTCTACAATAACCTAGTCAAGGTCGACGACGTGACCTACTCTAGTAAAATAGCTGGGAGAGATTTTAGATTTTCCCCTGCAGTCCTGAGTGAGCACTTAGGACTTAGACCATTGACTTGCCCAATTCTGTGTTACCCTTATAGGGAGCTGCCCTTCGGCGAGCCTTACTCCCACATCACTTTGGATACCATCCATTTGTATTTTTTTTAGAGGAGAGGGTTCCCACAGTGATTGACTTTAGATCACTCTCACTGAGGGTACAAGACTATGTGTTGTATAGAGTCTCGGTTACTTGCATCTTACCAGTTACATCTAAGGATACTGCTATGATTCATCCATCTCACTCATTTTTTCTTTTTGCATTATGTCATAAACTGGATATAGATATTAATTTACATTTGTTTCATAACATCATCCACTCATCTAGCATCATTACCCATAGGAGGATACACATGCCTTATTGCCACATTTTGACATCCTTATTTGATGCATTAGGGATAGACACCATACTGGGGACTCTTACTCCCCTGAGTGAGTATGATGTCATTGGGAATAAGTAGTTATCCTTAGATTATATACATGTTGATGCTTAGGAGAGTCTGTCATGGAAAGGGGGGGGGTGCTCCACCACTTGCACCAGTCGAGGAGGAGGAGATGCAAGATTTTCACCTTCACCGATATACCTACATTTACCCCACCTCCCACTACCCCGACCTTGGAGGAGTGAGTCTCTGGGTTGGAGGAGTCAACATCTTGAGTAGAGCAGTCGATATCCAATTTCCGTGAGGAGGTTGCTACCGGCTTTCAGAGGATGGAGGACCTCATCCGATCATTGAGCTTAACTCACCCTCCTCCACCACCACTAGATGACTAGTGTTAGGCTTGATATCTATTTTGACTTATATCTGCTTGCGTCTATTAATGCTTCATTTGTTACATCTTGACTTCTTGCTTTTGACTTGTATGTTTGACTTACACTTTTGACTAAATTTTGACCATGGCCTGTTACTTTAGTTCCTTCTTATTTATTTGTGCTTTACATGTTGAGTTTTGATGTATGTTAAAGGGGGAGGATAATGGTTATTAAAAAAAATAATACTTAAGAGTTTTATTTAATTTCTTACATAGCTAAGTAATTAGCCAAATAAGTGTTATTTTCCTAACTTTAACCTGAGTTGTCATTACATCAAAAAAGGGAAGATTGTTGGTGTAGTTAAAACTAATAATCAAACTCAGGTTTTGATGTATGAAAAAAGGTTAAAGTTAGATCATATGTTTTTTAATATATAGAGTAAGTGTGCAGACTAAAAGACTTGACGGGTCTAGAGGATCAAACACCAGACTGAAGTCTAGTTAGGTCAGGAGGACCATATAACTAGCAGGAAATCCAGATATGTTAGAGAGGGCTAGATATCTGATAGGAAGTCTAGTCAGGTCAATAGGACCAGACGACTGGCTGAAGTCCAAATGGACATCTGATAGAAAGTCCTAGTGGATCAAGAGATCAGACGTCAAGGAGACGAGTCTGCAAATGGTAAGTGGAGGTAAGAAACTAGAGAGAGGGCTCCAGTGAGGATGAGTCCCAGTGGGACTGTAGGTGTTGGTCCAACTTAGATCCAACCTGAAAATCTAAGTTGAGATTAAGACTAAATCCTGGTCTTGGTTAGACAAGATTTAATTCATAAATATATAATTGTTCATGCATTTGTGATGACTCTATTTTGCAAGTATTTTTTCTATTTGGACTAATATATTTTGTAGGAGCTTGAAGTGAAAAGTTAAGCTAGAATGAACAGTACTCTAGAAGCCCCAGATGGTTGGAAGAGCCACAGGTGAACAGAAGAGCGGAGGTGCCTTGGGTAAACGGGGGTGCCCCAAAGAGGAAGCACTAGAAGTGCCTCGGGCAAATAGAGGTGCCTCATGCTGGATAAGCTGCAAGGATAGACGTCAGCAATGGAGGCACCTTGGGTGTTTGGAGAGGCCCCAAAGTTGATAAATGTGATCCAAAGATGATAAACGCGAAGGGTGAGCTTTGTTGTGGTGCACCTACGTCAGCACATCGGAGGCCCTGGGGACACTAGAGGCGTTTGGAAGAGGATAAAAGTTTATGTTGTCGGATAAGATCAACATGCATGGAGGCACCCCAGATGAATCGAGGCATCCCCAATGGCTTATAAAAATAGCTCGCCGAAATAGTGAAATGAATTAATTCAAACAACAACTCTAGTGACTCTCTACGACCATCTTAAGAATCTGTGCAAGCTGCGCATCTCTCCGACAACCAACGTGACACTCTACTTCCTTTATTGTCGATAACCATTTTTTTTAAGTGCTAAATTCTATTAGGAGAATTGTAAAGGATTGTTACAATCTCCACCATTCTGTAATCGTATTCTCTTTGTTGAGAGTTCTCGGAAGGAGGAGTTTAGTGGATTGCCCAACATAAATGGTCCAAGGGTTCGTGGGCCTTGGAGTAGTAATCATCTGGGCTATGAACCAAGTAAAAATAAAAGTTTCTTTTTCCTCTATGCAATTCATATTTTAAGTTTTTCACTGTGTACTTGAGTTTCCGAAAATATTTTAAAAGTCAAAAAGAAAAGTTTTAAAAAATGAGATTCACCCCCTCTCTTGTTCTTCTTGGTCCTACACATTCTTTCTTCCGGAAGAATCTTTCCACTCAGGAGAGTTTACCTGATGCTAACCTTGGTCCACCTGACCATTTGGAATTTTGTTTAGCTGTCTTGATCCCCAGGACTTTCGATGTCCAACCGTCGCTGATCCATCCCTTTGCATGATGTCCGATCTGTAGATCCTACCCATATGCACTGCCTGGTGTCCTTGACCTGCCAAGTCTTCCCTATCGAGTCCCATCGACCAGGACTTCCTTGCCTAGTCCCTTCGATCAGGACTTCCTTGCCTAGCGCAACTAGAGCTTTCCTATGAACTTGATTAGCACATTAGAATATCACATAAGTTAACTTTCACTCTTTGCCAATATCAAAACTTAGGTTCGATAGTATGGTGCTTCTTGCACTAACACAAGGCTAGCTGAGTGTCGAGCTAGGCTAAATCGCTGAGTTGGCTGTGTGTTAAGCTAAGCTATCGAGATGCCTTGTACTCTTGAATGAGACACCGAGGGCTTCCGAGTGTCATGAGGCCTGAGAGGCATGGGAGCCGAGTCACCCAAGTGCCAAGTGCTTCCTGAGTTTGAATGGGTTGCCACTGCTTGAGTGCTGAGTCGGGAGGCTGAGAAGTTGCGTTTCCTGACTGCCGACTTGATTGAATTGCTGAGTGGCCATGTGCCATGCCGAACTGTCAAGTACCAAACTAGGCTAAGTGCCAAGCTAGTTGAATGCTGAGTAGGGCTTCTTTGATGAGTGTCAAAGCGGCCGAGTCACCCATCTGCTGAGCCGAGCACTAAACACTCCTAGTGGTTCAAAATATTGCGAAGTCCAAGTGGTTCGTGTGTCGAGTTACCCTTGCGCCAAGTGCTTTTTGTGAGGGATGCTAAGTGTTGAGATTCAAATACCCGATTGGAAGCATCGCCTAACTGCTACCTGTCGAGTCACTCGAGTGCTTCCATGTGCGTGTGTTGGGACGAGAGCCGAGAGCTATGAGGCTCGGGTGTCCAGTTACCCGAGTGCCACCAAATCCAAGAGGGTTGTCTCTGGTCGAAGACAAATGTTTTTGAGTTCCACAAGATTCGAACGGCCTGAGTGCTTCCCAAGAAGAGTGCAAAGTCGCATGCCGAGTCCGCCGAGTCTCCCTACTACCGAGTTGGGACACCGAGTGCCTAGTTAGGAGATTGATTGCCCAACTACCGTACAGAGCGTCGAACACTCCCTAGAGGTCCCAAATGCCATGAAATCTGAGCGGCTTGGGTGCTTCTTGAGTCTAAGTGGGTCATCGAGTGCTTGAACGTGAATTCAAAATGCTCGAAGGAGACTTCGAGTGCTTAGGAGTGGAGCTGCTGGTCGGGAAGTGAGGTCGAGTACTCAGGAAGCCGAGTCTCGAGTCAACAAGGAAGAAACGGTTGGATCAAAAGAGACAAGAGAAGGGGGGAGGGGGGTGAATCTCGTGCATTAAAAACTTCTTCTTTTTGTTTTATAAATCAAAGTAAAATTACAGCGGAATAAAGAAAAACAATCACATAAAAACACAATTGGTTTTTACTTGTTTCATAGTCCATCGACTACTACTCTAACGCACATGATCCGTGATCGCTTCCGAATGGGCAATGAACTATAGTTCTCCTCTCCGAAATTTTTTGAAGAAGGAGCAAACACATACAAAATATGAGGATAATAACACACTACTATCTCCTTAAATGAATGTAAGTATTAAAAGATTATACCAACAACGAAGAAGAAAAAATGTTAGGCATAGGTTGTCGATGTGCTTCTCGGTGTAGTAATGGCAGAGCTTGTATGAACATAAATAGAGGAGCAGAGAAGAATGAATGAGAGATACTGAGCCTTAGATCCCGAGAGTTTTTTTATAGGCCTTAATCAATCGGCTAGAAACCGTTCAGTTGACTGAACCCTATTCATCGACTGAATCTCTATCAAGCGATTGATCCAACTTCTTTCCTTGCTTTCTTTGATTTGATCTGATTGTTCTTGGGGAATTTGAGTTGTTCAGTCGAACCTTATCCAGTCAATTGGACCCTAAGGGTTTCCCTAAATGCATGATCTGATCATATCCGTATCCACTTTCCAAATGTGTTTCGGTAGGCTGATCCCTCTGATTATTCAACTGAACGTTTGTTCCCTTCTTTGCTTGATCCCGATCTTATCTGTGCCTATCTGCCCAGATCGATCAATCGAACCACTCTATTCAGTCAACTAAACTCCTCGATTAACCCGAGCCTTTATTTTTCTACAAAACAAAGTAAGCACAGTACTAATAATAATGATCCTGTAAAACAAAGTTAGATAACAGATAATATGTATGAATAAGTTTTGACAATTATGATTGTCTGATCTCAACTTAGAAACCTCTGTTGGTTTCTTTAGTCAGATCATCCCCTAAGGTTTGTCCCAACTGGGACACGACCTCACTGTTCTTCTTTTCAGAAGAACCACTCCACTCCAGGTGTTACCTCAACTTACTCGCCAAACATCCAATCCTCTAGACCTATTTAGGCTTTGTCTACTCAGCATTTGATCCTTGACCCCTAAGACTTTCTTCTGACTCGATGTCCAGTCCTCACTGACCCATTAAGTCCATTTTGTTACATGTTTGGTCCACATACCCATCTGAACTTCCTGCTTGGTGCCCTTGATCTGTTGAGATTTTTAATGCCTAGTATTCGGTCTAGCTGACCTACTAGGACTTTCCATATTAAGAAACCTGCACACTTGATCAATCCATTAGATCACCTAAAATATTAAGGATTTTTTTTTCACCTAAAATATTTTTAAATATAAAAATGCATTTTCAAAAATATTTTCAAGTAAAAATATGCAATTTTTTCATAGTTGGAATATGAAAAAATAGATTTTGAAAAAGAATTTGTAGCAAAAAGATTTTTGAAAAGAGTATTTTATAAAATTGTTATTAAATTATATTTTCAAAACAAATTTCAAAGAAAACTTGAACTATTTTTTTTTGAAAACTTTGCCAAAAATATTAAGAATTTAGCTAAGAAAATATTTTTCGAGGTAAAGAAAGTAGTTTACATAAATATTTTTGAAGCAATAAATCATTAATGAATGTTAAAAAGGTTTTAATGACAATAAAAAACTTTAAAAATCAATAATGCATTTTGAAATAATGCTTTTTCAAAATATTTTTACAAGGAGATTCAAAATTATCTTTCAAAAGATTTTTCAAAAATATTTAAAAGATAATTTTGAAAATATAGGCTCCCCCTTAACTTGGCATTCTCATTTAACAAGTGTTTTGTAAATATATTTAGTACTTGTAATTTTTTTAGCTTAAACAAATTAATATGCAAGAAAAATATCCTAAAGTCCAAGCATGTTTAATATTCAATTAATTATGTATGATTTAAAAATATCTAAAAATAAATCATCTATGAAATTGTGCTTATTTAAAATATTTAACTTTAGTTTTTAGCTGATTATCATAAGATAGCAGCTTTTCACTAAGTCAGTCAAGTTGAATGCTAGTTTTCAACTAGTCATTTACTATGATGGATCACTCCACTTGATCAATTTTAAGTTTTTAGCCCATATTTATAACGATGCATTGATATAAGCATCTAAAATTTAGGCTCGAGCCTAAGCATCTCATACTATTCTAAGTAGCTCAAAACACAAACAAGGTAATTCTAACGTGCTTGTGAGATGTTGGCTGTCTAATTCTATAGGTTCATGCAATCTATGGTAAATCCTAGGCTATTTCCAAAAATGAATTTTTGCATTTTATAGAAAGAATTGAATTTTCATGTGATAGAAATAAATCCTATTCTACAAAACACATACCTAATTTATGTCTTAAGTTGCTACATTCTAATTTGGGTAAAGGTTTAATAAATATGTCGACTAAATTTAATTTGGACTCAACATAGTTGAGTTCAATATTTCCTTTTGCAATGTGATATCTAACAAAATGATGTTTAACTTTAATGCGTTTTGTTCTTGAGTGGTGTACTAGATTCTTAGTTAAATTTATTGAACTTATGTTATTAATAAATGTTTTAACATTTTTGTAATCTAAGTCAAAGTCTTTTAAAGTGTGTGTCATCCATAACAGTTGTGCAACATATTCACCCATGACTATATATTCTACTTCAGTAGTTGGCAAGGAAACATAGTGTTATTTTCTACTAAACCAGCTGACTAGTGATTGCTCCAATAGTTGACAACCACTACTTGCACTTTTTTTAGTCTAATTTATAACCAGCATAATCTGAGTTAGAAAAATCAACTAGTTCAAAATTGGTAGCCCTAGGATACCACATTCCTACATTAGTTGTTCCTTTAAGATACCTAATTTTTTTTAACACTTGATAAGTGAGATTCTTTAGTACAAGTTTGATATCTAGCACACATATTTACTATAAATAATATGTCAGGTCTGCTTGCAATTAAGTATAATAAACTTCCTATGACATTTTTATAATACTTTAGATCTACTAGCTTTCAATTTGGGTCATTATCTAATATAATGTTGGTTGCCATAGGTGTGTTTATTTCCTTAGCATTTTTCATTCTAATTCTTTTTGATTAATTCTTTTGTATATTTATTTTGGTGCACATAATTTCCTTCTTTAGTTTGTTTTATTTGTAGTCGAAGAAGGTTAATTCACCTACTAAACTCATTTCAAACTCGTGTTCCATTAGGGTTATAAATTCTTTTAGAAATTTAGAGTTGGTCGACCCAAACACGATATCATCTACATAAACTTGAGATATAAATATATTTGATTCAAGGGTTTTATAAAAAGAGTTGAGTCAATTCATCCTTCTTTAAACCCTTTTGAATTTAGATAACTAGATATTCTTTCAATCTAGGTGCTTGTTTTAGATTGTATAGAGCCTTTTTTTAACCTAAACACATGGTTTGGATATTCTAAGTTTTCAAACTCAGGTGGTTGACTTAGGTAGACTTCCTCTTTTATTAAACCATTTAAAAATGTGGATTTAACATCAATTTGGTATAATTTGAAGCCTTTATATGGTGCATAAGCTAGCAACATTCTGATGGACTCAAGTCTAGCTACGGAGGCATATGTCTCATCGTAATCTAGACCTTCTACATGACTAAATTCCTTTGCTACTAGACGATTTTTTTTCTAACGATTTCTCTTTTATTGTCTAATTTATTATGAAAGACCCATTTATTGTCTATTATTGATTTATTCTTGGGTGGAGACATTAAATCTCATAATTCATTTCTTTCAAAATGGGCTAACTCTTCTTACATTGCTATCACCCAATCTGGATCAGGTGATGCTTCATTTATAGATTTGGGTTCAATTTTAGAAGTTAAGACTATTTGACTTGTCATGCCCCGAAGGTATACTTGTCCGATGAAACGGACGGTACCCCCTAGTGACAATGTGATAGAATAACTTGGTATAAGTCCACACACTTACACAAGCCAAAAACACACACAAATAATAATATCCAAATAACCAAGTCCAAATACAACTAAACAAAAACTAAATGCAAATAGCATACGGTGCGTGTTGGCACGGCTTAACCTCATAACAAAATGTCCAAAACAAAACACCAAATGGGAATCCAAATCCACAACATAATTCACTTATTACAACATAGGAGCAGAAAACAAAATGAAATAAAGTGTACTAAATCAAAAGTGCAAAAAACCCTCTATGTGACGTAGGACAGGCAGACATGATCTCCCGGTGACAATAAAGATCATCTATCTGATACTTGAGGAAAATAAATACAACAGAAGGGTAGTGAGTCCAAATGACTCTGCGGGTATAAGAAAGATAGTGCATGATAGCTATAACAATAGGGGTCAAGGTACATACAGTCTCAGGGAAAGAACTCTACCATGTATATGACCAGGTACAGTACATATATCAACTCTGTTGTAGTATAACACGAAAATCTTCAAATAGCATAATGATACCATTGACCATTCTAACACAGTCCAATATTAGGTATAAAACCTAACTCTAAACTATGGGAGCTATCACAGACGCAGATGGGTCATCTAAATATATATACATACATCCATCGAGTGCACAATCATCACATGCAAGTGCAACAGAAGTCAAATGCATATGCAATGCACATCAAATGCATATGCGAAACATGATTACTCTAGCATACACCTCCAGCTACCACAACATCTGTGTGGCTGAGGGGGGGGGGGCCGGATGGTGA
>JBBUKS010000008.1:5642953-5658400 GCA_038050645.1 Hedychium gardnerianum | reverse complement strand
AACCATCTACTCAAGGACATTATTATACTTAGTTATTTGGCACCAATACAAAGTAAGTATAATAACCAAAACATGCCATTATTAATACAAAAATATGATACAATGAGTCCTTTAGTCAACCATCACATGATTGGCTCTAGGGCTTCTACTAATAATAGCGTGCAATGTTTATATGCATGCCTTTACAAGAGAAGTGTGACAAGTATTGGCTAATCTACATGGACACACTGTGTCCCAATCTGTCCATTACGAGCAGTAGCATTCACACTAACATCATTTGGGTTGTGAAATTTGGACTCTGGACTCGCATCCTCTCTACTTTATTTTAGTCATAATGTTACTCAATCGATGTAGGACTAATAACCCACAAGTTTGCTTAGAAGATTTTAACGAAATGACTACACTTCTCAAAGTGAATATATCCACATGTGAACTTAGAATCTTTCATGTCTGATATTCAATTCGCATCGCTGTATCATTCGATCACAATAAAATATTTTGTATAGTGCAGTCCATAATCACGAGTATATCGTAATTATCTCAATACTTTTGTTATCCCTTTCAAGTTCTCAATACCGAAATTATAGTGTATCTACTGAGTTTGCTTACTACGTAGGATAAGTTTGGTCGTGTACAACTCATTAAGTACATCAGACTTCCAATCACCATCGAGTACTCCATCTGAGAGATATTCTCATCTTGATTTTTCGATAGATGTTGACTCATATCTATCAGAGCCCATGCCAATATAGTATCACCCTTGTTTAATTTCTCAAGAACCTTGTCCACATAATGAAACTGACTAAGAACAAGTCATTCTGTTGTTCTAAGAATTATAATTCTTAGAAGTATATCAGCTAGGCCCATGTCTTTTTTGTCAAATCTTGAGTTTAACATATCTTTTGTAGATTTAATTATCTTATCATTACTCCCAATAATAAATATGTTATCCATATAAAGACATAACATGACACAGTCATTTCCTGTGTCTTTCATGTAGACACATTTATCACATTCATTGATCTTAAATCCACTTTCCTTCATGCTAGTATCAAACTTTTCATGTCATTGCTTTGGAGATTGTTTCAAGTTGTATAACGACTTTACTAATCTACATACCTTATTTTTTTGCCTTGGCATAGAAAACCCTTTAGGTTGCTGTTGGGATCTAATAACGATAAACAAACCAAAACGTAGCAAAAATTGGTCCCTCCAGAGATCCATGCGAATTCAGAAATACTCTTACAAATACTCTACCAACAAGATTGTTACCTTTGATGCGTGAACAACCCTCGAAAGATCTGCTAGTCCGGATGATCTAAGCGCGATCAAAATGTCCACTCCTCTACGGTTTCCACACGAGCACGTCCCTTTAATCGTCTCACAAAATCAGGAATTGGAGAGTCTTACATACATTTACCTTATTGCTAGAGAAGGTGGTAATCAAAAGACAACCCCAACTCTTCACCTTCACGAAAACACTAAATCCTCACCTTCCCTTGAAAAATATGGCTATTAGTGTTTCTCTTAGTGGTCTATAGAGTTGGGTTGAGCTTAAATCAATAAGCTTAAGGTCCGAAATCAATTTCGGACTTAAGGCTCAGTCCCACACTATTTTAGTCAAACTAAAATAAATCAATCTCTAAATCAACATGCTCTTTGTGTGTCACCCAATAGGTTATCCTAACATTGGCAATATTTTTAAAACTATTTTAGATACACAAACAATGAGTGATATCTAGCAATGTATTATCCTTACCCAAGTGACGAGAATATCGAGATCCAACCTAACCTGTCTATGACTATTATGTGTATTTTAGATACATCCATTTGATGTATTTCAAAATTCCATAGAGTAGCAAGAGTCAACAACACTCTGATGGAAGTTATTCTTGATACCGGAGAATATATATCAAAGTAATCAAGGCCTTCATGTGTCAGTAACCTTCAATTACCAATATAACCTTATACTTATCAATTGTGCCATCTGATTTCATTTTCTTCTTGAAAATATATTTGCAATCGAGTGGTTTACGTTCTGGAGGAAGATCCACGAGTTTTCAAGTGTGGTTTTGCAAGATAGAGTTAATTTTAATTGCAATTGCCTCTTTTAATTAAGGTCTCTCAGAATAATTTACTACTTCTCAGTAACTTTAGGGATCACTTTCCAATATAAAAATGATAAAATCCATTCCGAAGGATTTTTCCACCCGAGATCTTTTACTTCATTTGAGCTCAACCTCAACAGGTTCATCAGTTTCTTCTTCTTCTTCTTGTAGTTCCAATGTTCGTTTGGAGGAACTTCCTTCCTCTCGAGTCTTATATGGAAATACATGTTCAAAGAATGAGATATTTCTTGATTCAATAATCGAGTTCTTGTGTATCTCTGATATTTGAGATTTAAACACAAGAAACTTGTAGACACTACTGTTAAGAGAATATTCAAGAAATATGCAATCAATAGTCGTTGGTCCTATCTTAATCCTCTTCAAATTAGGAACAAACACTTTGGCAAGATACCCCACACTTGAAAGTAAATGTAGGATGATTGTCTTCTAATCCACAACTCATAAGGGCACTTTTCTATTTTCTTTAAGGGTACCTTATTTAAAAGATAATTAACCGTTAGCACAACTTCCCCACATTTGTTTTAGAGGTCTAGAGCTCAATAGAAGAGCATTCATCATCTCCTTTAGAGTACAATTCTTTCGCTCAACAACACCATTTTGCCAAGGAGAATAGGGAGCTGTTGTTTTATGTCTGATCCCGTATTCAACACACAACTTAGCGAATGGTGATATATATTCATTGCCTTGGTCATTTATAATCACTTTAATTTTCTTATTAAGTTGATTCCAACCTCATTCTTATAGAGAATAAACTTCTCTATAGCTTTATCCTTACTTTGGAGAAGATACACATAATCGTATTTTGTGTAATCATCTACAAAATGATGAAGTACTTATTCCCACCACGTGTCGGTGTACCTTTAAGGCCGCACATATTAGTGTGAATTAGGCTGAGTGGTTTAGTGCTTTTTTCAACGTGTTAAAAGGATGACCTTGTCATTTTTGCTTCAACTCAAGTCTCACACTTATGTTATGGGTCAAGATGGAATATATGTATGCTTTGTATGTTAATTAATCTACGCAAAACATCATAGTTAACATGTCCTAGTTATCATGCCACAATTGAAAGACTCAAGCATATACACAGAAGAGCTTTTAGTTTTATTTATCTTAGGTCAAATAACCATTACATTGAGCTTAAACAACCCATCTTTTACATAGCCTCTTCCTATAAACATTCCATGTTTGGACAACACAACCCTGTTTGATTCAAACACTATATGGAACCCATGCTTGCAGAGAAGTGATCCAGACTTGATTCTTTCGAATCTCTAGAACATACAAAACCTTGTTCAGAGTTAGTTCCTTGCCTGAGGTCATCTTCAGCACAACTTTCCCTTGGCCCATTATGTCTGAGGTTGTTGAATTCCCCATGAACAGCTTGTCCCCATCTTTGACTTCTTTAAAGTTGTAGAATAACTCCTTATTGTAGCACACATGTCTGGTGGCACCAGTATCGATCCACCATTATTGTGGGTTAGAACCTATCAGGTTCACTTCAGAGACCATGGCACAAAAGTTCATGTCTGGTTCCTCATTCAGATTGGTCTCTTGTGTTTTCTTCTTCGACTTTTTGTAGTCCGAAGCTTTATTACCGATTCGATCCTATTTGTAACACTTTCCAGAGAATTTTTCTTGAAATTGTCTCCTTTGGGTGCCATCTTGAAAGACTTGAGATTCTTTCATTTTGAGCTTTGACCATGCCCAACCAAGTTGGCTTTCTCAGTAGCCTGAGACAACAGTTTCCTCTCCTAACTCTTGTTGTCTTCCTCAATTCGAAATCTAACAATGAGTTCTTCCACATTAGCCTCTTTCTGTTTATTCTTCAGGTAATTCTTGAAGTCCTTCCAAATAGAAGGCAACTTCTTAATGATCGCTGTCACCTGTAAGGTTTCACTCAACGTCGTGCCTTTTGAGTGAATCTACGCTGAGTGAAACTCCTAGACTTGGCTGATTACACATTTGAAGTCAATAATCTTGTAGTATAGGAAGCAACCAACAATGAACTTTTTGACCCAGTATCCTCCGATTTATATTTCTTATCCAAAGACTTCCATAGCTCCTTTGTCATTTTCTTCACATTGTACACAATGTAAAGTGAATCGGTAAGGCAGTTAAGGATGTAGTTTAGACATAGGAACTTGGATCGGCTCCATTTGTTCATTGCAATGATGGTTTTTAGATCACTTACACCTTTAACAAATTTGGGAGGTTTCTCGATCAAGATTCATGACAGGTTTAGCGTAGTCAAGTAGAAGAATTTCTTCTGCTGCCATTACTTGAAGTTCAACCCAGTGAACTTCTCTAATTTTTTCCTATGATTGATTGAAACATTTATAATCGGGATGGAGGAGGTCGACACATGTTGAGTCTATTGCACCTCAACATCTTCTACCACCATCTCAACATAACAAATCTATTTTAAGATTGTTGGATCTCTATCCATAATTTGTTAGAGGGATAATACTTACTTATTTGTCGAGATGGCTTGAGCTGATTATCTCAAGATGTTGGCCTACCTGAGTAGGCCGATCGCCAACTTCGTCTAGGGTTGCCCAATCCTGATTGGGAGAGGAAATTTGTCGAGTTGTCGATTCACAAAGTTGCCGAGTTAGCGAGTGCTCCGAGTGCCGAGTTAATGAAGCTGATGCCGAAGGCTCAAGACGGATGTTGAACAAACCTAGAGCCTAAGTCCGAGTGGATTGTGTGAAGAGCATCACCCGAGGAACAAAGACGTTGGGTCTTGCAGCGAGGTAGTCTCCTTAAAATCGATTCATCCCCTCCAGTGGTGCTAAGAGGTCACGCTTGAATGTCTGTTTCCTAGGATAAAATGGCGAAACCATGAACACAACCTATCACAGATTGACATGGAGAACTGAACATATACCTGAACGCTATCACGGGTGTTTGTTGAGTGAAGAATTACATGATAGAACGAAAGGAGGAAGAAACAAGAGGATTAAAGAAGAAGGAACCTGAAGATGGAAACAAAACAGAGAGCATACAAACTCAATCGAACGCAGCTGGACCAAGTTTGGAGTGAACCGAACTTGACCCGAGTCGAACCAGACTTGAATCAGTCTAATCTATTGGACAGCCGGTCTGGTCAATCTAAAAATTGGTCTAGTCGACAGAACGGGGTTCGATTGACCGTATGTAGATTTGAATCCAGGTTGGGTTTGGTTGATCGGGTTCGAGTTCGAACTCAGATAGGTGACTTGGCTTGGTTCAATTGATCGAAAAATCGATCCGGTCAACCGATTGGGTTAAGTTGACCAGATTATTGAGTTGTCAAAAATGTTGACATGACAAGTTGACATGGAAGCTGATGTGGCAAAATATCAAGTTCAAATTTATGATGTGGATGAGGATAAAGATAAGTCAGATGATGTAGATAAAGATAAGGCTTGATCCAAATATGCTTTGATCCACATAAGAGTTGATCTTGATAAGGATTTGATCCAACTCTATAAAAGAAGACAAAGGCTCTACCTTCAAGAACAACAACTCTATACTTCTCTTCTACTCTATGCTCGAAAAAAATCCATTGCGAAGCTTTGCGATCGAGGAAGCTCTAGGAGGAGTATGCTACGTTCAGGACTTCCGAACCTCGACTATGAGTTTGCTTTTATTTATATGTATATGCACTTTAATTTATTATCCTTGTGTTCGATACATAATCTGTAAGCAATTTCTCCACCTCTGAAAAAGTTTCAGTAAGGAGATAAGCTAGTGGATGGGTGCCTCCAGAACTTAGGCCTTGGACGTACTGACCATGGGGGTTAGGAATCAAGTAAATCCGCGTGTCTCTTTATTGTTTTTATATATTCCACTGCGACTAACTTTGATAGAACAAACACGACAAAATGAGTAAGAGAAAAAGATAGATCGATATTCACCCCTCTCTATCGTTTGCACCAGTCCTACATAAATATTTTTATTATCAAGAATTTTTGGTAAGTAATTTGAATATTATTGATACTATATTATATAATATCCTTTTATACTAATTTTCTCAATATTATTATAGAAAAAATATATTTGGGAGGCAGGATTTAAAAAAATATGGAACAATTATTGTCAAACTATACAAGGACTTATTATACAAGTGGAGAAGGAAGGGAACAAGGTCATCCCATGTACCAGTTGAGATTTGGAATGCATGGAAGAACACTTGGGATGCAAAAAAAATGGTAGTAAAATTCATCGACTCTCGAAATAATAGAAATACTAAGCTCGCTGGCCCAAGCATGGGATCCACAAAGCATACAGCTGGATCACGATCTATTGTAGAGCATGTAATAGGCTTGGTGAGTTTACAACAAAGTTATATAAGAGTTTTTTAATTATTAATGAACTTATTTTAATTTATAAACAAATTTTTGTATGCAGGCAAATACTTTATGGAGAAAGCCAATTTGTTGGGAGGTATTTCCTAATACGCATCAAAAAAAGGATAACACTTTTGGCGATGCTCGATCAAAGGCCAAAGACGTAAGAATATAAAGTTATTTACCGCTCATCATAATTACAAATGACTAGCTTTATTAATTTTATATTAGATAATAATATTTTTTTTACATAGGATGATATGACTGATCGAGTTGCACATGCATCTTAGTCTGCTGTAAAAGGAGAGGACTTATAAGGTCTTTCACACGATGCTATAAATGATATATATTATGAGGTTGTCGTTGGATGGTAAAAGAACTCCCACTACGACCTTGGCTCCCAGGTAAAAGTTGTATATGATCATGTGATGACTCCTAGGCTTAGGAGTCATCCCAGTTCTTCATCTACTAAAGTGCAAGCGTTAAGATAAGAAAAACAAGATTTGAGGGTTCGGGTCACAACATTAGAACAATCTCGAATCAATGAGCAGTTGATGAGAGATCGGATCAAGATGACAATAGAGTGGCAAATGCAAGAATTCATATCTCGATTGAGTCCAAAATTTTCCAATGACGGATGGTTTTGACTCATAAGAGACTCAAGACTCGAACACTTCTGATAAGTAACTCATAATAACAACATTTCTTCTGAGATGTGTTGACCTTCAACTTAGTTTTTTTATTTATCACTCATAAAATATGCAAAATGATTATATTAATTTTGATATTATATGCAGCTTTAATTGTATTACATCTTTTCAGGAACATTTTAGATAAAGGTCAGCACTTTAAAAACTAGATTTGATACTATCATTAAGGTATTTATTCTTTTAAAGCATGTTAAACTTGAGTTTATAAGTTTGTGCATTCTTCTGATAAGTAGTTTTGACTTTGTGTATATCTATTATAACTTTGGGAAAAATGTTTATTTTTTTAATAACATATCTTATTGTACTTGCTGTAGGATGGGATGATGATAAATGTACTAGTTTTTGAGGGGTTTAGGGATGTATTTGATGAATGTGATGAATGTATTGTTTTTGAACCATGTACGATGCTTTAAATATTGTTTTATTGTTAAACATGAATTTTGATTTTGTAGGATCGAACTCGACGCTAGAGATGAGGTGAACACTACAAGAAAACCTGTATTTAGCGACCGAGATTTTGGTCACAAGATTTTTGGTCATTGTTGAAATTAGCAACAAAAATTTTAATTCCATCGCTAAATAGTAACGGAATTAAAATTTTCATTGCTAAAATAGTGACGGAACTTTTGTTTTCGTCACTAAATTAGCGATAGAATTTAAATTTCATCGCTATTTTATTTAAATTTTTGATAGAATCCCCTTAATTGCGAGATTTAAATCTTCTTTACATCCAAATTTCAATCTAACATTCAAAAACCCATTCTTAACATTCAACATTCACAAACCATCATCATTTACTAACCACGATACATTACAAACCATCCACAATACATTCAACATTCATAAACTCATTCATTTATTGACAAATCTGTTGGTGTTGGGGCCACAATATTTAACCAAAGTTTTGATGTATGACTAAGATTAAAGTTAGATTTTGTGAAATCTAACAAATTTGTGTCAAGTGTACATGTGCAAGTAATTTGACCAGTGAAAAGTTATAGTGTGTAAAGCTAGGCAACTAAAGTCTTAGTTGGGAACCAAGTAAAGAAATTCCTAGTTGAGAGCTAGGTGAATGAAAAGTCATAGTGAGTAAAGTTAGGTAGCTAAAGTCTTGGTTGGGAAATAAGCAGTGAAATTTCTAGTTAAGAGCTAGGTGATTGAAGTCTTAGTGAGTGAAGCAAGGCAAGCAAGGAAATTCCTGGCTTAGAGATAGGTGAATGAAATCTAAGAAGGTCAGAGATCTGATAGCTTGACAAGACAAGTCCAAAAATGTTAGAGGTCTAATAACTTGGCAAGATAAGTTCAAGAAGGTCAGAGGTCTGATAGCTTGGCAAAATAAGTCTAAGTGTGTTGAATAAGTTGAGAGCTGATTGCTTGGCAAATAAGTCTAAGCAAAATCAACTGGGAGTTAATTGCTTGACAACTCAAACTACATAGGTTAAAATCTAATCAGGTAAAGTGCGAGTAATTTTATATTCTACATCATACTCATTATGTGTAATAACTGTAGAAAAGCAAGTTTGATAGTTTCAGATGACCGGACGACTGGCTGGTGATAACTCTTGGCGAGTGAAGTCAGAGGGTCCAGGAGATTGTAGTTGGGTCAGGGCGACCGGAGCATACGGGCGATTATAGAAGCATTCAGGCGACTAGGTAGTGGCGTTATCGACAACCCAAGCGAGTCAAGTCAAGATCAGATTTGCCCTCCCTACAAGTGACTGGAGAGCCCCTATTCAATCAGGTAGCGTTGTTACCGTTATCTACTGGATAGAAGTTATAGTCACGTTAGCATCTGTACAGGCAAACAGGAAGGCTCCAGGCTACTGGACGAATACTATAAAAAGGGTCTCGAGGCAAAGCTTGAAGATCATCCAATACACAACTCTTTCAGAAGATCCCTCAGTCTCTTGTACTCTCTTGCTTTTTTGTGTTGCGACATGCTGCAACCCACGCTTCATTTTCAATCGCCAACACCTAGAGTACGATTTTTATTTGGTTTTGTGTTGCCTTATTTATTTCAATTTGTGCTTAACTCTTTAGATTTTTTTCTATAAGATTTCTTCATCTAAGAGAAATTAAAAATAAGAATCATATTTTATAATTATTGTGTGTGTCTATACTTCTGTTTTGTTTGGTCAACTGCTTGCATGCTTAATCTTTGTTGAATCTTTTTGCATGCTTACATTGGTCTTACTATACTTGATTGAATTAATTTTAAGTTATATTTATTTTCGCTATGCAACTTTGATTGATTCAACTATTTCAGTTATTTTTATTTAAATATCTAGTCGTAAAATTCGTAATGTTATTTACCCCCTTCTAGCGTCAAGTTTGATCCTACAATTTGGTATCAGAGTGGGTTAAGCTAAAAGAAACTAGAAAAATTTGGTGAAGTGCATGTCTAGGTTGGATTATCCTACCTAGTACATCTACTCAATTGGAACTAAAAGAAGGTATCTCACTTCACTCTAAACTAGTTAGACCAAGGCACTGTAATAAAGTTGGTTCAGTTCAAGATTCTTAAGTTTGTTTTGTCTTAGGAAGTGGTTGTTGTTCCGATAATCAAGAAGGCCCTTGCCTTGCCACTACCTCAAAGCTAATTTAGAAAACTCCTACTTAATTAGCCCAAAGTAAAACCTGAATCAAACATAGGGCGAACTTTGTACTCTAACTTGGGACAAACAAACAAATTAATTAATACTTTGAGCCTAGCTTGAACTAAAATCCAGCCCTAAGTACAACCAAACCTAAACCTAAACCAAATCCATATCCTATCCTTAATACAACTTAAACAAAATATCTGTTTCAAAAATATTTTTGCAGGAAGGTTTCAGCACAACCCGCCCGAAACTTTTCAATGGCAAGAATTTTACCTATTGGAAAAAAAGGATGGTATATTATCTAATGAATGAGATAGAAAACTATCTAATGGTGAAGGAAGGATTTGAACTACAAACAAATGATAATAGCCAGCTAGTCCCTTACTGCAATTGGATAAGTGAAAATAAAAGGAAAACTCAAGCCAATGTTGAGCCACAACTACATTCTAGTGCAGGCTAACACAAGAGCAGCTGACCAAAGTCGGCCCTTTCAGCAACGCTAAGAAACTATGGGAAAAAATAATTGAACTACATGAAGGCTCAATTGACTCACAAACTGCTAAAAATGACTTACTATTAAGCCATCTCCAAAATATCCAAATGAAAGAAGGAGAAACAGTAAATCAGCTACACAGTTGCTTTAAAGAAATCTTGACCGACATTCACGCAATTAGCGAACAAGTCGATAATTGTTGTCAAAATCGCAAGTGTACAACTAAGTCATCAAGTAATAAAAATATCGATCCACATGGACTGTTGATTAAGCACTAGTCAAGTTCGCAAAATAAGTTACCTAGACGATCGAAAGTTGTGTGTGGTCACGAGAACAAGAGAGCTTGAGAGAAAGAGTTTAAGAGAGAAAGAGAGAGAGTGTGTGTGAGAGGAGAAGGTTTGAGAGAAGGCTTAGAGCAAATGTGGTCAAAGGGAGAAGTTAGAGTTGGGGGATTGATTCTAGGGTTTTGGTTTCACCATGATGCTAGTTAATGTCCCTAGTACTTGTTCATCTCCTTACTCTCTATGTTTACACTCTTGTAGAGATTCTAACTAAATCACTGGTATGAAACCGTGAAGGTCGCACTGGAATAATTACACCATTGTTCATTCAATGCTATTAAGTAGAAGAGATAGCATAGAAAGTCCGATTAAATGATTGCTCTCTGTCACTAAGGGCTCTCCGGTCATACAGTCTAAATTACATAAGTTACTTCCTAATATTAAATTGATATAAACCCATTAAACACTAATTAGTTAATCTCTTGTGAAGATTTTTTCCCCATTTTAAGGTGATGACTCTAGAAAGTCTGGTTAAAGGATTACCCTCTATCACTAAGGGCTCCCCGGTCATACAATCTAAAGTCTCTCCTCTACATGTTGACCAATCTTTCACATCAATATGTATTCACCACACACACATTAAATCAAACACATACTAGGCACAACACACATAGAACAAGTCATAAACATACCATAGAACAATAAAATGGACAAATCCATAGTTTATATATCAACATCACATCACAATTACTTCTTACATCCTAGAATTCGGAGATCTACTCCATGGAGAAGGAAATACAATCAAGATACAATAAAATAGAAAACTATGACTCAATAGATGAAATAGAGAGAAGAGAATGCTTATCAATGCGATGCCAATGTCTTTGGATGGATTCCTCGCTCCGACGGTGAACGGATCGTCTTGATGGATGAAGATGGATGCTTTAGGATTTCCCCTAGAAAGGGGAAAACACTCTCCAAGGAAGGGGGAGGAGCCCCATAGTCTAAGATGCCACCTAAAAGAAGGGTTTCTTGACCCTTTTATAGGTCCACACGACCCTATGACCACGCAACATAGTTTTGCCTATGAAGCACGACTATGCCGTGGGAAACCCAAGAAAAAGACACGGTCGTGCTCCTTGGGCACGGCTAAAGCTTGGGAACCAACTTGAAGCAAGGCACGACCGTGCCTTTTGGCACGGTCGGGCCATGAGTCTTCTTGGAATTTCTTCGTCCTTGGTTGAAAGCACACAACTGTGCCTCTTGGAGCACGGCCTGGCCGTGGGTCTTGCTAGAATTGTTGGGGTGATGCTGAACAAGGCATGGTCGTGCCTAGTAGGCACAACTAGATAGTGGGTTTTGCTAGAGGGGTCTGTTGAAGGAGCACGACCGTGCCTTGAAGGCACAACCTTGAAGGTTGTAGAAGGCACGATCATGCCTATGAGGCATGACCTTGCTGAGCTGATTCTCTCCTCTAAGCTTGCTCTAAGTCCATTTTACTCTAGTTTAGCTCTAAATTGTGTCCTGTCAATGAACAAAGAGAGCAAATCTCTGAACCAAAAGAGTGAAGGTAATGAAAACACATAGAAATAGGGTATGTGAATGCAAATCATGCCCATGAAATGCGACAAGATATATGCTAAATGATGCTTAGAAATATACATAATTTACACACATCAATAACCACGACTTGATCAAGTACACACTTAAGGCATTTTTAAGGACAACCTTGTGAGCATCAATGATTGATGCTTACAAAATATCAAAGGACATTTCTATCATTAAATTAAATGAATTATTTTGTAATTTTGAACTACATGAGCAAACTAACCTTGATTAAAAAGAAAAGAGTATAGCTTTAATTGCAGGAAAATCTAAGACAAAATCCAAACCAAAAGAAGAGACTGAATTAAAATACGAGTCTGAATCAACAACCGACGAAGATAATCTATCTTCCGAAGTAGCACATCTGGTTAAAAGGATGATTCGACGGAAGAAATTCACTCAAAGATTTGTAAAGAAAGAAATCTCGAACAAAGACCTATCTAACATACGATGCTTCAAATGCAGCAAGAAAGGACATTTCAAAACCGACTATCCACTTCTAAAGAAGAGAGAAAGGGAACTCTAAAAGAGAAAGAAGAAGAAGAAGGCACTAAAAGCAACCTGGGATGAGTCATCATCAAAATATGAATTAGACTCAAATAATGTCAACCTTCTAGCACTTACAACAATCCAAACAGTTTCAAGTTCAGAGTTCGAATCAGACTACAACTCAACATCAGATTCAAGTCAAGTTAATGACTCAGATGAGTTAGCTGATGAGGTAACAAATCCTTTACTTGAAAAATTATATGTTACTATTTCCTATCTGACTCAAACTTTGGCTAAATACAAGTCTAATGTTAAGACTTTACTTAAGGAGGGTAAAGACCTTAAGGAAAAATCTAACTCAGTCAAATTAGAACCTCAACTTAGTGTCAAAGTTTGAGGAAGAGAATTCTAATTTGAAAGACCAAGTCAGTAAGTTACAATCAACCTCAAGTAAGTTCACATCTAGGTCTAAGTATTTAGGTATGGTGCTTCGATCCAGACGAGCTGCATACAACAAGACTGGACTTGGATTTAGTTTGAATCAAAATCATATTTTCTATCTTATATTAGTCAAAAGACATGCTAAAAATAGACTTGCTTGGGTTCGTAAGTCATGCTTGGTTAATCAATTAGAGAATAAATGCTTTTGGGTACCTAAACAACATATACATATAGTTAATGCTAATGTTTGCTATGAAAACCCAATTGCAAATTTGAAATCGGTTAGAGCACCCACTTAGGGGGAGTTATCATTTAACTATTAGACTAGAATTATTTGAAACCATGCTAACATATTTTCAATTTGATTTTAGAATATCTTATTTTGATTCATATATCATTTTATATGTGCTAAATGGACTTAGCCTAGGCCCTATAGTAGATTGCATGCTCCTATAGATCTAAGCAGCCAACATCTTACAAACACCTAAGGTTTAACTTATTTGCATTTGTGAAACATAGAAAAGCATGAGATGCTTACGATTATAGCCTTGATTCTAGAATGCTTATATCTGTGCATCAATATGAATCGGGGCTTAAAACTTTCACATTGATCAAGTTAGCAATTCTCACATGTTTACAACTTAATTTTCATAAAATGAAGCTGGAAAACTCTTACCTAACTTGACCAATAGATTAAAAGCTCTTATCCTATCGATAGTCAAGCTTGAAATCAAAGTTGGATATTTCAAAAGATTTTTTAAATGTTATTTTGATATAAATCCTATATAGTTCTATTTCTATACTCGAAATATTTTTTGCTTGAGCTTAGGAATTGATTGAAATAACCTTTCTAAAAAGTCAACTTTTGACTTCTCGATCGCTTGGAGGGTATACAGGTGAAAAATCAACATATTTAAACAATTTTGATAAAAATTATTTTATCTCGGTCGACCGCTTAACCCCCCGGTCACCCAAAAGACCTTTATATAAACAACCATAGCCAAACACAAAATTCTCAACCCATAACTTGTTTCCCTCCTAAAAGCTTGAATCTCTACCGCATTCAAATTCATTTTTGAATTCATGTCTCAAATTCAAGTTCAAGTACTTCTCAAATCATCATGTCTAGATCTAGATGTAGGTCTACTAAGGTTAACATCTCAAAACACCATTCTATTGACTCTAGGTTTCCCTCTGAGGATCTTAGGGTTATTTTGACTGTCTTGACTTTATATGCGTTACAGTTTACTTATCTTGATATTTGCACCATTCCTTTTTACAGTTAACTTATCATAGTACAAATTATTTATCTAATTTCATTTACTATTTTCTCTTTCTATTTAGCCCTTACTTTTTTATATATGAAAAAGGGGGAGAGAAAAGAAAGAAAAAGGGGTTACATTTTAAATGTTTTTAAAATAAAATTTCAATTACATGTTTTTTTTTAAATTATAACTTTCAAAAATTATTTTTGATTAAGGGGGAGTTAAAATTTTAATTGATATATTTATGTATGATTGCACTAATATCTATTTCTTTGTCATACATTGAATATATAACTTATATTTATTCGTAATTATTTTTCTAACTTTAACTTAGTTTTCATACTATCAAAGAGGGAGAAATTGTTGATGTTGGGAGCACAACATTTAACTAAAGGTTTTAATGTATGACTAAAGTTAAAGTTAGGTTTGTTGAAATCTAACGAATTGGTATCAAGTGTGCAGGTGCAAGTAACTTGACTAGTGAAAAGTCCTAATGAGTGAAGCTAGACAACTAATGTCTTGGTTGGGAACCAAGCTAGGAAATTCCTAGTTAGGAGCTAGGTGAATGAAAAATCCTAATGAGTGAAGATAGGCAACTAAAGTCTTGGTTGAGAACTAAGTAGTGAAATTCCTAGCTAGGAGCTAGGTGATTGAAGTCCTAGTGAGTGAAGCTAGGTAAGCAAGAAAACTCCTAGCTAGGAGCTTGGTGATTAAAGTCCAAGAAAGTAATAGGTCTAATAGCTTGGCAAGACAATTCCAAGGAGGTTAGAGGTCTGATAGCTTGGCAAGACAAGTCCAAGTGTGTGGAATCAGCTAGGAGTTGATTGCTTGACAAATAAGTCCAAGAAAAATCAATTGTGAGCTGATTGCTTGGCAACCCAAATTAGATGGGTCAAAATCTAGTCAGGTGAAGTGTAGTAACTTTATATTTTACATCATACTTATTACGTGTAACAATTGCAGGAAAGCAAGTTCAATGGTTTCAGATGACTAGAAGGAGTCAAGGGTGATTGGATGGTGATAACTCTCGAAGAGTGAAGTCAGAGGGTCTAGACGACCGTAGCTAGGTTGGGGTGAACGGAGTGTATGTGCAACCATAGAAG